>PVLD010035234.1:0-11963 GCA_004027595.1 Dinomys branickii | reverse complement strand
AATGCAGACTGGTGCAACCACTGTGGAGAGCAGTTTGGAGATTTCTCAGCAAACTAGGTCTAGAGGTTCCATTCAAACCAGCTATTCCTCTTCTGGGTATTTTCCCAGAAGATCTGAAAACATCATATCACTCTGATATATGTGCACCCATGTTTATAGCAGCGCAATTTGTAATAGCTAAAATGTGGAAGCAACCCAAATGTCCATCCACAGAAGACTGGATTAAAAAACTGTGGCATTTTTATATAATGGAATATTGTTCAGCTATAAAGAAAGACAGTTTTGGGGACTTTGTAGGCAAGTGGTCAAAACTGGAGTCCATACTCATAAGTGAAATAAATCAGTGGTACATGAGCAGGCAACGTATTGTCTCACTGGTGTAAGAACCTGAGGGTGGGAATATAAACTAAGAGACATGAAGGAAATCTGTTCAAAAGCAAGGAACAGATGGGACGAGGGAAAGGAGAAAAGAAAGAGGCAAAAATGTTTGTATGTATATATGTATATACATGTGTGCAGGAGGGCTAACATGGTTCTACTATTGTATTATATCACTTAATGCTAAGGAATAGTTGATGACAGGTTATTCAATCAATCTTTTATGTCTGTATGTGTTATCTTGAGCACACACTTCGAAGATATCAATATGCAATGCAGCAACTATTGTTGGTTTTCTGTTGCTTTGTCTATAATTCAATTCTGATCATACTGTTATTGTACTACTTTGCGCCTCTTTCTTAATGCTTTCTGGTTTCCTTTTTTTTTTCTTTTCTTTTCTTTTTCTTTTTTTTTCTTCCTGTTGTTGAGATGATTAATTGTCTGACCAATTTCACATGTCTGTATTTGTGTTCATGAATATACACTTCGAAGATATCAATAGGTAAAGCAACAACCATTGTTGAGTCCATGTCACATTGTCTGTAAATCAGTTTTGATTGTACTATTTCTTATGCTACTTTGTGCCTGTTTGTTAATATGTTTTTGTGCTTTTACTTTAAAAAAAAAACTGCAGGGTCTGAAAAGTGTTACAATTGTTTCTGAGAAGTCTTAGCATGCTGGAGCTAAGCACAGGGGAGCAAAGATCTGTTTCCATTCCTATGGCTGAAGGAAGATTTTCAGCACATGTTTGTTTTGCTACAATATCCAGAATATTAAAAGGAAATATATATTTGAAAGAAAAACAAAAAGAGGATCACTACTTATAACTTCGTCGTTGTTTCCTAAAAAATTGAGCCAGGAGACAAGGCTATTTCTATATTGCATTTACAAAGAGACATTATGTTATATTCATTTGTTCGGATTTCCAAAACAAAGCATCACTCAATGGGAGACTTAAATCAGAGGAGTTTATTTCTCACAAATATTTTCATTATAATTCATAAACTATTTGTAGAAGTATAAAATATTTATTTCCAACAAAATCAAATCTAAATAGTTTATTATAAAACAGGTAATACTGATCAAAATTTTCTTAGATATAATAATTCTGAAGAAAAAATAATGAAAGAAAATTCAAATTTAGAAAGTTTAAAATACATATATTATAATCAAGTGATATGTATCCCAGTACCCCAGAAATGCTTCCATCTAGTAAATGTATCAACATACCCTTTTACATGACCAAAATGATGTATATATATGCAATTCTATATCACAGAATGCTTAAATTACCCCAAAGAATATTTAGTTGCCGTTCCTGATTTTAATTTCAAGTAAGCAGGAAAGAAAGTGAAACAGACTAAGTATGGTATAATACTTTCTACTGCCCAAATGGCAACTAGTAACTGAAAAAAATAATGAAGCAAAAATATTAAAATTAAAAAAGAGACAGAGAGATGGTCATTATTTGCACATTTAATTATCTGAAATTTGGAAGACTGCTGATGGTATAGGAAGTCAGAACCCGTGCTGATATTTTTAGTAGACAGAAGTCCCCGTAAGAGTAGAGTATCTGGACATTGTCAAGTTTGGACCTCAATTATATGTCTTTCTAGTCAATTCAGGGAAAAGAAAATATAACAGGTTATATATAGACAGCATCCTATTTTATGTCAGTAATAAGAATTGGACATATTTTGTAGAACCCGTGCATAAAAGTGGTAAAAGTATAAAATACGCAGAAAAAATCATAAAGAAAATATAGAGTCTGAATGTGCAACACCATGGAATTAATAATGTAAGAATACTTGAATATTTCAGACAGGCAGGTAAATATCTTCTGTTTGAAAGCAACATAAGACTATCAATTCTTTTAAACTACTGTCGAAATTTACTAAAATTTTAATCGTATCAAGCAATTTCTTGAAATTAGTAAAAATAATTCACAAGTTCAAAAAGCAATACACCGTGAGAAGTTCAACTGAAATTTGACAATAAAGTATTAAACTCAGAATAAACCTAATAAAATGAAATAGATTGTCACTAGAACACTAAGATATTAGTAGAACGGAACATGACTATAGAGTATTAGTGGGGAAAATTTTATTAGTTTAGGTATGATTGATCAAATTGTGAAAAAACCCAAAAGTATGCTTTCAAATACACTGTATCTACGATACATAATTTCTGTCCACATTTGAATATATTCTTTTAAAAGAAGAGAAAAATTAGCATATGTAAAGTAAGATACGCATCTCATATAAAATATTATTGTAAAATAGTATGTTAGTTTGTGTTTGAAATTATTTTACTTTAATCATAGTTTAATTTTATCTTACATAAATCATTGCAATGAAAAATTTACAAATAATTTTCCTTTTTTTTTTTTTTTTTTTTGGTACCTGGAATAGAACTCAGGAAAATGTGCTTGCCAGGCTGGCGCTATGCTGCTGACCTATATCACCAACTACAAATATTTTTCTTATTCTAAAAACATTTTCATAATTTGTATACTGTTTGGATAAATTATGAAGTGATCCATTGTTATGGTTTGTCTCTGGATGTCTCCCCAAAGCCTCATGCAGTGAGGGGGCTGGGCTTTTCAAAGATAGCTTGTTAAACATGAACCTGTTGTTTTCATACCCTCACCTCAGGAAACAGTTACAGTGCTTCCAGATTAGCTCGGCAGGCGTCCAGGGTCCTCACTTTGTGAACATCCTCAGCCTGTGCAAGAGGAGGGCACCCAGATAGTGTGAATGTTACACTTGTCCTAGGGCGGGTAGCCTGCTTACAAACTAAGGAGAGGAAAGAGGCTTCTCTTGCTCTCCATACCTTTTGTTCTTGCTTTTGCTGTCTTCCACTGCCAAGAACAGGTGCCCTCTGCCATTCCTCCCTGCTTTAGGGCTAACAGATTACAGACTAAAACCTCCACAAACTAAGCTAAATAAACCTTTCCTCCCTTAATTTTGGGCATCAAGTATTTGGTCTCAGGGATGAAACAGAAAAGTAACCAAGGCATCTATGAGGTCATTATTAATGTTTTAATGCATAAAGTGGCTAGATAATGGATAGATAAATAGGTTTTCTCTAAAATACGTCTATGAATACATATAATTTTACACTACAGACATGTAAACATCTGTTCTAGTAATTAATCTCCACAGCAACAGTTCCCTTTTTCAGTAGATTGTCATGAACCCATTCAAAGTAGCACTGGAACCTCAATTCTTGATGCAATACAAAATATGTCTTGATAAAATTAGAACATTTACCACGTTGGCAAGTGCTTTTAGAGGTTAGTACCATGCATTTATATTAAACCAATTAGCCAATTACTTTTTTTCAACATTGTTTCCAGTACAAATATCTCGTTAAGTACACTGGTGACTTTTAGAGGTTCCAATATATTTTCAGTTATATTTTTCAGCCAAGGCTGAACCACAGTATTTGGCTCATGTTTTATATTTGCCTGTAAGATAATTTACATTAGCAAAATGTTGACATTTTTTAAGTGAGTTAATATCTGGCGCTGGTGACAGCAGGCATATAGAGTCGTTCATTTCATATATTGCCCCTGGGATAATGTGTTTCTAGCACATGAATATCATTTGGCAGACTTTACCCGGGATTTAAAGATCTAAGTTTTGTGATCTCTTTTACATACATAAATGCATCAGAATATGATAAATTTAATAACATTTCAATTGTTTGTTTGCCCTTTTTTCCCTAAAAATTGGGAAACAATTGCCCCGTTTATTTAGACTATATGGATTGGGGAATATTCCTGAATTTTAGGTTGAGAATCATTTAAATTTTATTTTTATTAGTACAGATTTGCTGTACATTATCATTATACTCACTGGGGTGGTTGGTGCAGGTGTGGAGCACAGTGTAATTCTTTCTGTTTTGTCTTCTTTTTTTTCTGCTTTCCTTCTTTCTCCACCTCTTAGTTCCCTTCCTTTTGGCAAAAGTTCTGGCTCATTTCTTATTCTCTTTTGCTTTGTTCTTTATTTATATTTTTAATTTCTCTTATAAAAGAAATCACGTGGATGGCTTGGGATATAACTCAGCAGAGTAACACCTGCCTGGCCAGCAAGAGGCCCTGAGTTCAATTCCTGGTACCACTCCCCCCAAAAAAGAAACCGTGGTGTCTCAGCTTGTGTGTCTCATTGTTTTACTTAACATATCTCAAGGCTCATCCGTCTTCCCACCAGAGACTCAAGTTTATCCTTCAGAATGACAGACTCAAGAGAGTAACCAGACTTTGGCTGATTTAAATACCCAGTAGAGGAACACAGTGGAGGGAATAGTTCTCTGTAATGTGATCACATTCTGTGAAAAACAATGGGAAACCAAATAGAAGTCCACAAATGTTCATCATAAATTACATGATGAAATTGTCATCAACAATATGCAGAAATAGTCATATATTTCTTTTAATCTTGACCTACTCTGATCACAATGTACTAAGAATAAGTGGAAATTAGCTCCATCCTGGTTTTTTCCTATTATTAGATTTGTGTTAACAATGGTATTATTTGGGAGAAACAAAATCAAATATGTTAGGAAAAGTGACAAATAATGTTAAAAACAGCGGATCAAATTGCAGTGAGTGATACACATATCAAAGCATTTGTGTGGTCTAAATATTTGCTCACCTTCTACTCAGTCGTGACACTTTCTCTTAGTATTTTGTTTGGGTGTTTGCTGATCTAAGCAAGGGTCAAGACTTGGAACGCAGAACATGAACTCATGCTAACCTGAAATTTCCCTCATCCCATTCTCATTCTGGCTTTTTCCATATAATTTCTATGGTATGCTCCTTTTAAAATACTGACATTACTTTTTTACCTTCAGGTATGACTTTGGTAAGTATTCAAAGCCTCGAGAACTACTGTAGCAATGTAGCTTCAGTTTGACGCCTAGTTCTTAAAGCCGATTACTCTTTTAACGTATAATATTGTTTTACCCTGCAGAGCTCTCTCTGCCCACACACATTCATCAGCAGGTCTTTTCTCAGTACCTAATGCTACTCCCTGACAGTTTATAACTTTCTTTTGACTGAGTACACACCGTTCGTTATTATTTGCTTATTTTCGTAAAGTTGCTCAAGATATAAATTATCTCATAGATAAAAATGGATACAACAAATTAGAAAGAGAATCCTTGAAAAGAAAGGCTTACAAAGATGCATATATTGTTATGAACGGGCATTAATTCTTGGGATTTAAACCTAGGTCACTCTCTTTGTCTCCAGGCATAATTCACCAACGCTGTGTCTGTGATTGCCATCTTGGGCTGATTGTCGCTCCTCTTCCTACCGTTTTCATCGCGAATATAGGTCATAAAAATGTGACCAATGTCATGGTCTCTTCCTTAGATGGTGCAATAACACCTAAACATTTCCAGCTTCAAAGCCATAGCCCTGTCCAGCGATCTCAGTTTCACGGACTTGCAGTACTAGCTGTACAGATTAAGTTTCCGGAAAGCTGGACACTTTTCTAAGCTCCTCCTCTTCTCACTGCTGACACGTGATCAGTAAATATTCACGCCATACTTACTGCCCTATTTTTTCCCAGTCAAAGGTTTATATTGACTTGGTTTAAACTGAAAGTAGTGATTAAGGGTTGTTTCATTTTGAGGCTCAAGTTGCCGCTTTCATTGCTTATAAATTCTCACTGCCACACTTTCTCCTGTTACATAGATAGCATTATAACAATGCTTGCGTTCTCCTTGAATAAGGCAATCTACTGTGATCACTTCATTAACTGTTCATCTCCCCCATGGCAGCGCATGATCACCAGTTACTTCACACAGATGCAATATTTTGGATTTACGAATAAAGGAAATATGATATACACGTGATAAAGAAGTGTAACTAGTGTTCTATCTATTTCGAGTTTTTAAAAGGTAATAGAGCGAGTCAATGAAATATTGGAATTTTTATAAAGAAGAAGCATATCAGATACCTATGGCCCTTTAAGGTATCTACCTATATTAAGTAACTTATTAAAAATGTTACTTAAGTTATTTACCAGCACAAAATTATGTGAAGGCGAACCTCATCTATACCACTGATAAAAATCCCTGTTAAACACTTTTTTACCTATCTCCTGAAATAAAGCAGAAATAGCTGAGAGAATTAAGGTAAAATTAACACAAGGCTGTTGTACATTTGTCTCTCTAACCTGATTTTTTAGGAGTTCAGATGACCTCTGTCCTTTTTTAGCATATAACGACAAGTGAGTTTTATATATAAAATGATGTACATAATTATATCTAAAGTTATATTTAATTCAACACTAAAATATTCTCATAGATTTATGACTTAATCATATTTCAATTTCATGTGTGCTCATTTCACAATGCGCAGACATAGTAACAAAGGTAAGGATTACATTTCTACAGGGCTACTGGTGAGGAACAGAACAGCTCATGTGATAGTTCTAATCAGTAGTTTGTTTTACCTCCCTTAAAATCAAAGAAATATATTAAAATTTTTATTTAAATTTTATTAAAGCATTTGAGGCACAAACAACATCAAATTGGAGAAGGCACAGCAAAAATGTATATTTTCAATACTTAGGTTATTTACTGCCTAACATTTGACAGAAAAAGAGTACCAATAGTAGTTCTCAAATAAGTAATTAGCAATGCACCGTGTTTAATGATCAGTTACTATCTGAAAGTGAAAGTGATCAATTTTTCTTTACATTTTGACATCACTATCATATTCACACAATTAATAGAAAGAGGTCAAAATCTCCATGTTCTGTGTGTTGCAAATTCAAATGACAAGTATTTGTCACCTGGCAGAGGGGTAAGAGCTTGTCAATGTGAGTAAACTTCTCATCCGGCCTGAGTCACTGTCCCTCATCTGCTGAATGGAGATGACAGCAAGAAATTCTGCTCTGTGTTTTGAAGGTCCTTGAAATCATCTGAGCTAATGACTTCATTACAGTGATTCACACTCAGAAGGTTGCAATTAATGCCAATCTGCTTCTCTTCTAGCCGTGTTTTTTACATACTCCCATTCCAATTAAATATTCATTTAAATTAAAGAGGTGAAACACAGCTATAAAAATTAAAGTTCTATCTGAACATTGTGCTCATTTCTCTACTTCTAGCTATTTGAGAAGCTGAGGCAGGAAGATCACTTCAGCCCAGGAGTTCAGGAAAGCATAACACAACCTTACTTTATTTAATGAGTTAGGAATAAAATTGACTTCTACTAGGAATGAGTAAAAGCATTATCTTTATTAAAATATAAAAAGCCTTTAAAATAGTGCTCATGATGTAACAATTAGATTTATTTTGCTAAGCTGGAAGAGCTGATTGCATGACTAAGGATCACTGAATCATTCGCATGAATGTGGAGAATTTTGAAATTATTTTTGTGGATAAATCAATAGAAGTGAGGAGTATAAAGATGGTTATTGACTGAGATGCTATTAAGGTGGAGGAAATGTCTCATTGTAGCCTGGATGCTGATGTGTAGTAAATAATAATTAATGGTAAAAATAACAATACAAATCACTCATGCTGTATAGAATACTTTTCATGCATGCTTGAACTTAATCTTCAAAAATCTTTAACATTAACAATATTACCTTCATTTCAAAGATGAGAGAACTGAAGTATAAGATGTGTAAGTGATTTGCTCCAGATTTCATGGCTATTAGTGATTAGTCAAAATTACAACCAATGCAATCTGACCCAGAACCTAGCTTTTCACCACTGTGCTAAACTATTGCTCAATGGAGAGCAACTTAACAGCAGTAAATTGGAAGTTGCTTGCTACAGCTCGTGAACAATTCTAGCTGTTCCACTAATCTTAATTGTTTTAGTACAAACTATGGGGAAATATGTTAGTCAGCTTTCTGTTACTATAACAAAAAAGACATAAGCAGGGATAATCAACTAATAAAAAGAAAATGGGACCCTGGCTCACAGTTTTTGAAATCACAGTCCACAATCTTCTGATGTTTATATTGGTCACTCACCCCTGACTAAGACAAAAAATATCTGATACCCACAATTTAAAAGAGGAGAAATCTATTTTGATTATGGTTTGCAGGGTCTCAACCTGTGGGTAGCTGGCCCCACAGCAGGAACAGCATGGTGGAAGAACATGGTGGGAAAACATTGCTCTTTCTATGGCAGCCAAGGAGCAGAGCAAAAGAGGAGCCCGGGACCGAAGACAGCCTTCCCAGTCAAGCCTCCGAGGGACCTACTGCTCTGAACAGGCACCATGTCTTAGCAGCAATTTTAGCTCTGAACTTGGCTGTAAATTAATCCATTGAAGCTGGGCAATCCCAGCACTTGGGAGGCTGAGGCAGGGGGATCATTGCAAGTTTGAGACCAGCTTGAGGTACAAAGTGAGCTCAAGCCCAGCCTGAACTACGTAGTGAGAACCTGTCTCAAAAATAGAACAAAAATTAATTAATTAATCCCTTGATGAGTCCAGCACCTCCACACTCCAGTAACCATTAAAGGGCCAACCTTTGAGCATAGAAGCCTTTTGGGAGGCATTTTAGATCTAATCCATAATAGTTGTAGGTTTGGGCCTCATGTCAGTTACTGTTCTCTAGTTGTTGGGACCAAGTAGCTCATGCCCAAGATAAAGGAAGGGAAGGTTTATTTAGCTCACAGTTTGTAGAGGTTTCAGTGCATACTTGGGTGGCTCCAAGGCAGGGTGGCACATGGCAGAGGGCAACAGTTTATGATGACAGAACACAGCAAAGCAGCAAGAGCAAAATGGAGGAGCAATAAGCAAGTGTCTTACCCTCCCTTACATTGTATGCAAACTATGCACCCCAGGTTGGGTGTAGCACTCACACCCATAATCCCAGCATTGGATCAATCATAAACTCTAGAAGTCAGTCCCATGACTGCATGAGGCTTTGTAGGGGACACCCATATACAAACCATCACAGGGCCTGTGGCAAGGTAGCACATCCTGGCAGGTGTGCATGTCAGAGCAAGAATGCTCAACTCTCAGCCAAGAAACAAGTGAGGAAGAGCAAGAGACTGTGGTCCAAGAAGACCTGCAGGAGGTACTTCAAGGACTCAGGTACCTCCCAGTGAACTTCAACTTCTAAGGCTCATAATGGCACCATGGTGGAGACCACGCCTGGAACATACTGGCCTTTGGTGACTGTGAAGAGCTGAAATACAGTGGGAAACTTGGGGAAGATAAGGAAGAAAGCATAGCACTTGTAACAATTTTAAGCACATTGAGGATACTATAAAGTCCAGGAACTACCTCCTACAAAGATGGTGGTAGTAAAGTATAGTGGACATTTTATAAGATGTTATTTGCTTGTTCTTAAAAGTTGAACGATTGGATATGGCTTTACTTATAAATATGCCAAAGCAAATACCTATTTCTAATTCTTAGTTAGCCATGAAAAAGTTGGATTTGCAAGCCCCTATATTAAACTTTTATGTATCTTCTCTAAATGTCTCCCACAAATACATTCTGTCATCAGTTAGCCAGTGAATTTGATTTTTCTCCCCAAATTACTTGGTTAAGGAAAAATAATTATTCCCAACATTCAAAAGTGCATAGCTAGTGAGTTCTTAAAAAATAATGTAGTCAATAAACTGTCTTAGTAGTGAGGGTATAAGAAGGTTACATTTGTGCATTTTACTAAAGTAGTAGAGTTATATTTGTGCATTTTATTAAACAAATAAATTTAAAACATTAGCCTTACACATACATTTTCTGCCTTTTTTTGGTAGCAGAATCCAATTGAAAAACTTTTCAGTATCAAAATGTATCATAACAGGTTTGAGAATACAGAGCCCATTCTCCTGACTTCTGAGGGCATTTGGCACCTCTCCTTTTGTGATGTTAAGAAATAATCTCCAAGTTCAGAGAGTACTTCAGGCCTGAAGCATTCCTAGTGGGTTTTGAATTGCATATGTTATTAAAAGTACAGTTTATTTGTGTTTTCTTCATGGTCTATTTAACTATTACCGCAAAAATGATTTGAAGCATTTTCACTACTTTACTGAAAAGTTAATTCCATTAGGAACAACATAATGGCTTTATGTGACTCCTGTTATTTAAAATTATAGCAAAAACAACAGCAAAACTGATCAATATTCTCTCATGACTATAATTTTTTCCATCCTTGACACCACAGGACCAATAAGTTTTAAATTCTTATTTAAACAATGACATTATATGAAGTATTTAAGATAATGGTGATATTCATGAATATCACTAGTATAATAACAAATGTATTCCTTCTTAGAACCAATTCCAAAGTATATCAGAAAGAAGGAAAGTAATTTAAATGTGTGTGCAATGGGAGTAAAGGATTTAGAATTATGTAGTTTGGAATATGGTACTTGGCAACTACACTTTAAATCAAGGAGATAGTACAAATGGGTTGTACTCAGCAGAGAATTGCAATAGTAAAGTTTTGTATTAGTTCGTAAAGTTATGACTACAGACCTGTACTAATTTTTTTCTATTGCCATCATGGTTGATCGGGTGAGTTTGGTGTAAATTTTCTAGCTAGATGATAAAAAAGCTATTACTCTTTAACCAATGAACGTTATGTGGTAGCCCAAAACAGACGGTCTTAAAATAATATTTTGAATAGTATGAAATGAGAAGATGTGGAAACATTCTTTTTACCAGATAAAGATTTATTTAAAGTAATTACATCAATTGATAGATATTATCTTAATGAGAAGCAAACTGAAAATATTTTTATGTTTTTGTGGTTTTACTATATTTGTAATTATCACCGGAATTCAGTAAGAGCAGATTAAAATTGTGATAAAACTTTTTCTTGTTTCTTTTACAGTTGAAGATGTTAACATATATCTTAATACAATTTTGTTGAAATTTCATCTCATTGTTTTTATAACTTTATTCTACCCTGAATGTAAGCTATAGCTAGAGATAAGGACATATATGTTTCAGCCAGTCGTATATTATCAGGTCCTAGAATAGTAGTTGAAACAATATATATGTGATACATTAAGAATGAATGAATAAAAGCAAGAATAATATTATCAGGTAGAAATATTTAAAGATTCTTGCAAGAAAATTACTAAGGATAAGGTCGCAAAAGGAAGGAGTAATAACAAGACAATCATATGACAGAAATCAAGGTAACACAATTATATAATCACTATTTTATGTAATATGCAAAATATACCATTAATGTATAGTATACATTATATATAATATACAAAGTGTGCTATTAATATTATAATATTGGTATAGAATTATTGTATAATATAATTATCATTTAATAATGCAATATTATATAATACAACATTATTATATATTATTGTGTTAATAATTATTGTGTTATTAATAATGCAATTATTCTGCTATTAATAATATATTAATTATATTGTAATTGTTAATAGTACAATAACTATATAATCACTAAATGAGTGGGTGTAGCAAATATAAAGTATTTAAAGAACTAACAATTTTTTGAAGGAGGATCAGTATTGAAATTAAAACTCACTTGTAGGAAAGCTATCAATAAGTTGTGTGAGTCAGACTCTAATATTTATTAGAGAATTTTCAATTTAGACACCTGAAGCATAAA
>PVLD010035233.1:0-11964 GCA_004027595.1 Dinomys branickii | reverse complement strand
GATAGCATTAAATTTCAAGTAGAATTTTTATAGGTAGCAAACAGGTCTTGGGTTCTTCATTGTTGTTTTTTTTGTGTGATGATTTTTGGTTTTGGTTTTTGAGACCACCTCTTATTATAGTTTAGGCGGGCCTTGAATTCACCATGTAACCCAGGATGGCCTCAAACTCACAGAAATCCTCCTGCTTCAACTTCCAGGCTGATGGGATTACAGGTGTGCGATGTGTGGTGACAATTTGTTTTTTTAATTGATGTGTTTAGAGTGTTCACATTTAATGTAATTATTGATACAGTTCAATTTAGGTCTACCATTTTATTTCTTTTCTGTTTGTCACTTTTATTTTTCTTTACCCTGATTTCCCTTTGTATTATTATAAAATTTTGTTTATGTGAAATATGAAAACCCTGCCCAATAGTAATGGTATCATGTGGCTCCTGATGCCCACCTTCAGACTTTGGATACCACACATACGGAAAGCTGAGATAGTCTTAGCCCTTCTTAGACAATCTTTAACTCTTATTTTAAACTTCAGACATTCCAGACTTGTCACAATCTTTACATTGTATCACTTATATTTTTAAACTGAACTAAAATTATATACATGAATGATCTGTACTACATACCAGAAAAAAATTAGTAGCATTTGTTATAAATGGAAGACAACCATGAAATATTTACACAAGCAGAGAAGAAAAGGACACTGGCAGGTATAAGTAGTCTACCAAACCAGTTTTACCCAACAAAGGACAAGTATGTTAGATGATAACTGAAGCACAGAGACCCAAACTTAAGACTTCCTCTTCTCAGTAGTAGGTTAAGACTTTTCTCTGCACTTTTACACTCTGGGGACTCAGTTTTATTAAGTCTGCCCTGCCAAATGGTTGGGGGGGATTGTATTTATCTTTCTGGCCACAATTCAATCTTTAAAAATTATTTCTGTGACAATTAGAAAGCTAAAGAAACCATTAACTATTGGTTTTACTGAGCACTGGCTGTGTACAGTCCCCTAGTTAAACCCTAACTACCTACGTCAATCTTTTATCTCAATTACCATTTAAAAGGATCACTATAGGATAAATTCTCCACTTGCAAGATTACTTTAAAGTGGAACCTTTTTCTCTTTGAAAGCAGTTGGCACACTGCCAAAAGCTTTTACAAATGTAAAGCTGGAACTGTCTTTCTGGGGTCTAATTCCCAAGACATCTCCACAGTAGCTCCATATGCCTGATGACACCAATTATATCTTTTTATATGGACTGCACAGAACTTTTCCATCTCGTCTTGTATTCACAGTGATTTGTTCACTTTGGGCTCCTATTGTCTGTCTGTGCCAATGCAAAATGCCTGTGCAGGAAAAGCTGATTGAAAGCCTTCCAGCTCAGGGGCTTAAATCTCAAATCTACACATGTGAGCAGTGATGGGAGTGGATCATCACAAGGGTGAGCAATAACAAATCACACCAAATAGCCATATCACTATGTTCTAGGTCCCAACCCCACTGCACTCCTGTGGCCTGTGTTCAAAACAGGAGAAAAAAAGAGGAAAAGGTCAAAGGATCAGGGAACTAAAGTATTAATGTGAATTCACCAGCAAAATATACAGACTGGTTGTATTTACATTGTTTTTAATGGAACTAGGGGAATGATCTATTTTTAAAAAGCCAGTTTGCCTAATTTTTTAAGCCGACAAGGTGAGCATTGTAAGCGAAATAAACATCTTTACAAAGTTAAAAAAAATTGTAGCACTTCATGTTAGATTACCCAGTGGCATTTTAGCTCTATAACTTTATATTAAGATTTTTTTTAGTGCCCATCACTTATTAGAGCAATGTGTTTCATTCTGGCAGATTGGTACACACATATCCCTCGACCATCTTCACCCCATCACCTTTCTTGCCCTCCTACCTCATATTTGTATTATTTTTTAAATGATTGCTCTGGGGATTGTGATTATAATGAACTAAATGTTTGTGTCCCACCAAAATCTATGTGTTGATGCCTAATTCCACTTGCTGGTATTTTTAGTGGTGGGAGCTCTGAGTGATGACTAGGTCATGAGTTCAGTCACCTCTCATGAATGAGGTGGGGTTAGGGTTAGGGTTAGGGATAGGGTTAGAGTTAGGGTTAGAGTTCAGAGTTGCACACCTCCCTATGACTGTGATCAGTGCCTAGAGAACAGTTCCTTCAGTAACAGTATGCTCTTTCAGCAGAACACAAGCAACCTGACGAAGTAGGAGGCCAGTAGCAGATACCTGGGAAGGTTTGCACCCACATCTACAATGGTAAGCATCATGGAGTACACAATGGGGGTACCACAGCGTTTCATACCATTTTAGCAAGCCAGATCAAATAACTTTATTGTGACCATGCAACATGGGAGGACCGAAAGCTTGGTGGGGACAAACACTCAGAGACAGAAGGCGTATCTTTTCTGACCACCTCCCCCTCATTCTCATCACTGTTCTGCTCCATTTGGGCCCTGGGTTTCACTTGTATTGCTCATTAATTCTAAAGGGTATAGGCTCTGAGAGTTTAGTTAGTAGGCTGTTGTTCCCTCCCCATTCTGTAGCAGTATACTCAGTGACACTTTGTACATTACTCAGTGGGTAGGGTAGAGGAAGGTAAGGAAACCATGGCAAATTCACAAATTGGAAGGTGTTGGGAGCCATTGGAGCTGGTGATCGGTCAAGCAGTCAAGCTACCTGAGCATTGAAAAAGGCATCCTGCTAGACAATTACAATTAGTCACTATGCAACATTACCTGCCCATGATACTAACTTTGCAAGTGTATAAAATAAACGCCCCTACTGTCGAAGTCGGTCCTCCTGCTCATCAGGCAAGAGGTAACTCTACCTGACCCCAGCTCTTGTCTCTTTGTTTTTCTCATACCTACCACTGTTTCTCTCTGAAGTAGTACAATGAGAGACCAACTGAGGTTTGCTACATCTGGCGCCTGAACAGCAACACCTGGTGAGAGATAAGTGGGCAGTGGGTGTGCTTCCCAAGAGCCTGCAACAGAAGTGGGGAAGCACATTTGTGAGAGCTGGTATTCAGCACTGGAGTGCGTGGTACTGGCACCTCAGATGTAAAGCATGGGGATAGATCTTCTCTCGGGCTAGAAGACATACAGGCTTCTAAGAAGCCAAAAGAGAAAGGGATATTGAAGTGCAAGCAGAGCCCCAACACTCCCGGGAGTACTTCTCTATAGAAGTGTTTGTTGCATGTTTGACTCCTATATTTAATTTTCTGGATGTTGGTTTGGAGGGGTTTTGTAACCATTAGGGATTTGGCTCAGAATGTTATGTTAAACCCAAGTCCAGAGCCTAAGTGGGACTTGGAGGAGAAAGAAATGGCTCCTCTGCCGGCAGAGCCTGAACCCTCTAGCCTGATCCACTTTAAGAAGGAAGGAATGATGGCGGATAAAAGGGATTTTTCCCCACCAGAGAGGTGTTTTCCTCTGAACTCTATCTCACAATACTTGATGGATTCGACTGAGCCACAGGCGGCAATTCTGACCTTTTCAGCTCAGAGAAATTTTGCACAGTCACAGGTTGGAACTTCTGCCTCTCCGGGAGAAGAGCTGTTTTCTCTGTCTCCCTTGCAATTAGCATTAAAAGAAGCCAGACGGGGAGGGGAGCCCTTGGAGGGTTTTCAACATGTCTACCCCATTACTGAAGTTCAAGTCCCCCCAAATCTGGGACAAGTTAGACGTTCTTATGAAGCTATACCTTTTAAAACTTTAAAAGAATTAAAACAAGCAGTTGCTACTTATGGTACTTATGGTCCTACTGCTCCCTTTACCTTGAGTTTATTGGAAATTCTGGGACAACAGATTATGGCCCCAAATATTTAGAAAAGAATAGCTAAAACATGTTTAAGTCCAGGAGACTATTTAACGTGGATAGGAAACTTCCTTGAGTATTGCACTGACCAGGACTTTCAGATTGCTACTCACAATATAGCCATTACAAAAGATATGGTAATTGGGGAAGGCTACTTTGCTAGCACAAATAATCAACTTACCTGACTTGCAGATATACAAGCAAACCAAAATGGCTGCAATGAAGCCTTGGAGGGAACTCCCTTCCAAGGGAGGGGCATCCCTTAATTTAGCTTCTGTTCATCAGGGAGCTGAGGAACCTTTTCAAGACTTTGTAGCACAATTGTTACAGGCTAGTGAAAGGATTATAACTGACACTGAGGCCAGCTAGCTTTTGAAAATGCAAATAAATGGTGTAAAGAGGCATTAAGAGCCCACAGAAGGCAACCACAGTGCCGGAGATGATTTGGGTCTGTGCAGACATTGGCCTCTCATATGTACAGGGTGCTGCCTTGGCAGCAGCTATCACTCAGGTTAGTCATCCACAGCCTAAAGGAAAGGGTAGTAAGGGGCACCTTATCTGGAATTGCTCTGCTACACTTACAAGGACAACACAGCCGACATCTATAACTAAACCTTATAGTCCATGTACTAAGTGTCAGTGAGGTTATCACTGGAATAATCAGTGTCAATCTAGAACTGCTGGGAAAAGTTCCTTTCCAGGAAACTTCCATTGGAAATTGCCTAAGCCCCATCAAATAATAGGGACCACCCAGCTGGCTGCAATGATGAGGTTCTGAGCGCATTCAGGTACCCAGTGTATGCTCCATCCTATCTCTTTCCTTACGCACAGGACACCAAGGACACCAATGGCTGGCAGCTCTGTGGTGGAGAACACCCTCCCGCCTCATTCTCCTCCACCAGGCTCCTGTCTCGCAGGAGCCCAGGCTTCAGGCCCGGCCCCTGCAGGCCCAGCTGCTGTGATGTGGGGGTTCAAGTGAACCAGTGATGCAATGCATCTGTACAGTGCATGCTGGGGCAGCAGACGCCACTGCACAGGGTCCGGGACCTAGGAGTCCCAGGAGTCCCAGCCGCCCCTGTGTACTTCCTGCGCTCATTCACTACGTGTTTGCCTGTGAGTTCCACCTACCTCATTGACTGTCTGGTGGAGGCCCCAGTGAGCACACAGGTCTCTGTGGCACCAGAGGAGAATGAAAGGGCAACAAGGGAGGTGTCCACATTGCCAAAAGCAGGGAAGAAGCAACAGGAGGCTTGAACTTGAGAGGCAGCCCCACATCCCGGGCTGCAGAAGCCAGGTATGCCCCTGGCATCAGGGAGGGCTAGGGACGGTGGAGACACAACCACCACTGTGCAGGAAAAATTGCCACCTGTGCTGAGCCAAGCAAGAAGCACTTGCACTTGCAGCAGATAAATGGCTATTATCACTGTAAGGACTGCAACATCTGCTGGGAAAGTGCATTTGTTTGGTGTATCCAGGGTACAAACAAGGTTTATTTTAAGCAGTTTTGCGGACTGTGTCAAAAATCTTACAACCCTTATCTCATGAAGGATATCACCTGCCAAAGTTGTAAAAGAACTAAATGTTCATGTCCAGTAAGACTTCACCATGTGGACCCCAAAACCTCCCATTGTCAAGACCTGTGTGAGGATACAGGAGCAGGCACCTGTCCTGTGATGGCACCAGTGCTTGGAATCTGGGCAAAAATAGAGTATCTGGTGGCCAGAACAAAAACAATGGCCAGCGTGCACAGAGACTGGGCACATCCCATGGCTACAGAGGCAGTAACCACAGAGCCACTTGGGCGGGGTGTACAGGCAGTGGAGCCCATTCCTGAAAATAAAACAGAACGGTTAGGGTCCTTGCTGGACCCCAAGGCGATAAAATGAAACTACAACCAGTTACTACCAGAGCCTGAAGTGGCAGCACCGCTCTGCCCAAGACTGTGACTGGGGCCTGCTGCCTTGTAGGCAGCCATGCCCTCCCGCCTCCCCACGCACAGCCACTCCCATTCCCCTGCTGGCAGTGCCCTTTCCCCAGCTCACTGCTGCCTGCTCGGGATGCTACAGGATACACTGGAGTGCGACATAGAATGGGGCACAAAGAGGCAAAGGCCTGAGGCAAGCATAGAGGAGGCCACACAAGGAGAAACTGGCAAAAGGCTAAAGCTAGGTGGGCACAGGGAGGGCAACAAGGGTGGAGATGAGGAGCTATGGAGACACACAGGAAATCTCGATCAAGAAGCAAAGGAAGAGACAGCTGTGGAGGCTAACAAGTCAGTGTGGAAATGGGGCATGAGAAGCCTCAGACAGCCAGGAGACCTGCTGGTGGCGGCTAGCCAGTGCCCAAGCCCTGGGGAGGAAGGCCAGGGCCCCGCTAGCTAGTGCTGTACCCTGTGGCACTGCAACAGCAGGGCCAGTAGGGTGATGCAGGGGCTAACCAGAAGCTGGCTGGACCTGGCAGTGACAACAGGGAGTAGGGAGCAAGGCCTGAGCCCCTCATTACCTTTGTGGCAAGGGTCTCAGGCAGAGGGGACGAACACCCTCATCCTGCTTTGGGACTTAAAGGACCTGTTTCCTGAGCTGTATGGCTTCCTGCAGGACTTCGTGCCCCAGGTGCTGCACCAGACAATAAAGCAATAAACTGCTGCTTAGTATTGACACCTGCCAAGGTGTGTCCAGGTGTGAGTGGTTTATTCTAATATAACGGCTCTAGCAAGTAGCTAAGTAGAAGATTCCCTCCTGTATCAACATAACCCCCACCCCAAAAAACCCCGTAAGTTCCATAAATAAAACTTTGTCCCTTGCCTCAAAAAATATGTATTTCAGTGATTGATTTCATCTTTTAAAGGTACAGTAAAAAATTTTCATTTTAGATTATACAGTTAATAAAAGTGTCTTATTTTAATTACAGTTCTCTTCTTGACATACAGGATTTGCTACTGATTTAAAAGTCTTTGGTGCTCTCGTGATTCTTAATGATGTTGATTGCTTGTTTTACAGTCCAAAATTAAATTGATATAAAAAAGCTTTGGTATTTTACAAATAGATACAAAAGTTTAAAATACAATCTAAAAGCAGTGCAGTTTAAACAGTCATTTAATTTTGACATCCCATTTAAATAATGACAAGCCTAATGTTGGCCTCCTAAGAGTACAAGCTATGATACCCTTTTCATATTTGGGTACCTATTCCAACAGACAATTTACCCAAACTGTTTAGATCAATCTAAAATGATTTTCAGACTATTTGGTAATATTAATTGGCTCCATCCAGATTTTGGACTAATTTCTCTGGTGTTATTAATTGTCATTATTCTTCAGACAAGTTATTTCAAATTGCTTCTGCTTTCACAGATGGGTCTTCTTAGGTTAGAGGAGGTTATATTATGGCTTCCTCTTCCAAAATATTGGATACAGGTTTCTCACTTTATGATCAAAATTCAAATTGCAAAAACATTAAGGGGAATCAATCCCTTTCACTTCACTTGCTGATATATACTAATTAAATTTTTAAAATTTTACAAAATATGAAAGAATAACAACAGAAAGACAATTCCATCAGGTAAAAGAAAAAAAAGTTAGGAAGTGTCCTTTGGACAGATCTCCATACTGGCCAATGGAAGGGATTCCCAAATCCTGCCCAGATTCCTATATTATATATGGTTAACAATTTATATAGAAACAGCTACTTTGTAATGATAATAAACTTGATCAAGTGTTCTGCCAACTAAAAACTCATATTTGTCCTCATTTACATCTCCCTGGTGACATGGTTAATTATAAAAATGAAGTTGATCAACTTCTTGCTATTTTTTCACCAGATTCTTTAGACACTGAATTTCATACTTTAACTCCTATATATACCAAAGGTTTACATCAAAAATTTCCTCAACTTTCCATTCAACAGGCTCACAAAATCATTTTATCTTGTCCTATGTGTGGTCTACTTAATAATCCTATTTTCAGCCTGGAATAAATCCTACAGACTTGCAAAGTAATGAATTGTGGCAAATGGATGTAACATATATTCCTGCTTGTGGGAAACTTTGGATTTGTACATGTTATTGACACATATTCTGGCTTTACATGGGCCTCTGCACAATCAGGAGAAAAATTTGTACATGTGAAAAGTCATTTGTTAGAGTGTTTTGCTATTATAGGTAAACCTAAAGCAATTGAAACTGACAATGGACCTGCTTATGCATCCCATTCCTTCCAACAATTCTGTGCCTTGTGGGACATTAATCATTATACCGGCATTCCATACAATCTTCAAAGACGAGGTATGGTTGAAAGGACACATGCTACTCTTAAATTTATGTTAGCTAAACAAAAAGGCAGAGATAAGGATAGAAGTTCACCACACCAATTACTACATAAAGCCCTATTCACTTTAAATTTTTTGAATATTAGTAAAGATTCATGCACTACAGCAGCAGAAAAGTTTTGAGCCACCATTATTAAGGGATCACCAGAACGGATAGGGCAACTTATCTTTCGGAAAGATATTCACACTGGAATATGGAAAAGACGTATTGTTCAACCTTGGGGTCGAGGATTTGCTTGTTATTACAGACTCAGGAGAAAAAATATGGTTACCTGCTAGAAAAATTAAACTTTGACATGAGCCACAAGAGAGTCAGATTTGATCTGAATCCTCCAGTGGAAGAAATGAGAGTGATGTCACTACAACACCAACCAGGAACACTCAGAAAGCACAACCCCCAACCTGGGGACAACTTAAAAAATTAACTCATGATACTGAGAAGCTGCTGGACTCCACTGGGCAAGAGTCTACAGCTGGTAATATGTTTCTAGCCATGATGGCTGTTAGAAACTTAACATGGAAACAGTACTCAACTTTTTCAATTAATTCTACTCATTACACATGAGCATGTGTTCATCTTCCTTATAGTATCATGATCAGTGAAACAAAATGGTATGCTTCTGAACTCTTGCTCAGAGGAACTGATTGTGGTTTTTATACCTGTTTAAGTAATTCTATACCATTTGAGTATTCTAAAGATAGTGTATATATATTCTCAAGCAAAGAACAGGAAATTGGATACCTGTCAATTTAGAAAGACCATAGCAGCAAACCCCAACTGCATACATGTTATAAAATCTTATAGATAAGTTAGTAATATGTAGCAAGTGATTTGTACAAATTGTTTGCAAATGTATCCTTCCAAAAATTTTCTAAGAGATCTCTGCTAATTGACAACATAGTCTGACTAGTCTATTTAAATTACAAATTTCTAAAATTATACTAGAGTTACTACAATTTGGTCAAAAATATACTTGAGTACACTGTGGTTTTGTAAAGATGTTTCCTCTGTGTACTTGTTTACATGTTTGTCATTCTGTGAACAGCTGTTCCCTTTATTTTGAGCTCAACAATTTTTCTTTTATCCTTTGTTCATAATACAATTGAGTTATAGATTTAAAGCATGCTTTCACCTGTTACCAGCTAGTTAAACCAGTTATCAGCTGGTTTAAATGATATCAAAATTAAGTTATTTTAACCACAGTACTTAGGATGTGGAGAAATTATTTAGGTAGGACTCCAATTGGTGAATAAGGGAGTGGCTAACCTTTGTTCATTAATAAGGAGTGCCCCCCCCCCGTGATCTCCATAATCTTTTGGGAGATACTCCAATTGGGTCATTTGGTCAAAAGAAAGTTTTTCAGTAAAAAATTTTTCAGTAAAAATTACAATAAGGTTTTCTCATAAAAGATGCAGCTGGTACAAAACTAAATTTCAACAAAGGTTTTCACACATGTATGATAATTTATCAGTGTTATTCTCATGGTGTATTAAATGTATTTATGATTTTGAATGTAGAGATCTTTCAAAAGGTAAAACGAAGACTGTTCGTTGTGATAAGACTTTCCTTTAGATTAAGACCTCTACCTGTAACAAAAACATGATGTGTATCCCACTACAGGATAACAGCTTCTTATGTATTAGATTAAGAGAATTGGTTAAAAAGCTCATGTTATGTCAAAATGAAAATTTAAGTACATTACAAAATGTCATCATGATTGTCATGTAGCAATGTTATATATAGTTTTGATTTCTAAATTTCTGGGTAAAAATATGTAACTGTTGTTTGTTAACATTCTGTTAGGATTTATATATTAGGATATCCATGGCTGGTAAAAAATAATGGTTCCATTAGTATGTTGTAAAGTGTTTGCTATTCAGATCTGATTGTAATATTAAGCTTACTATCTCTCTTACAATGGCATTAATCTTTTCTGCTGGATGGTTAACAACTGAGGTTTGGAGAGCAAAATTTAGAGAGATAATTTGGACTAGAGAACAGCCAATATTTTGGCTATGCCCTCTGAGGTCAGTAAAGACTCAGGACAGAAGAGAACCTCTACTGTGACATCCTATAACTCAGTTGAGTCCCTGATTTTCTGATAAAGGAGATTATGGGACCACAGAGGAAAGTGATTCTATGATATGTGGTGTGCCTAAGGAGAGTCACCAGGAAGCCAGATGACATCCAAGCTGAGGGCAAAAACTGGAACTCCTCCAAAGAACCAGAAGGACAGAACCAGATTTGTCCTTCCTCATTTCCCCTTTAACCATCCAGATGAGGAGCCATGCTAGGGTGGGCCTTAGGGTGTAGAATTGCTGACCCAAATTTAGTTAAGGTTCTAAATTTCTCTTTTTTTCCTTTTCTTTTTTTTTTCTTTTGATACTGGGAATTGAAGTCAAGACCTTGTGCTTGCCAGACAGGCACTTATGCCACTGACCTATATCCCCGGCCCTAAACTTCTCAATTTGACACAATCAACTATTACAGACCCTTACTGATAAAAATAAAATAGGAAGTAGGGGTGAAAAGAGGGAGATTACTTGAATCTCTCTGGTCAACCAAGGTTTCTTTTATTTTCCGGCTAGCAGAAGGACTCTGGAATTTTTTCTAAGTTTGCCTATCACATGTTTTACCTGATCCTGCTCTTGTATAAAATTGGGAAAAGTACTAGAACAAAGAAAAAGTGAAAAACATTGCAGTTCCTCCTTTCTTGAGACAAGGTCTTACTAAGTCACTAAGTTGCCTAGGCTGGTTTCAAACTTGCCATCCTCCTGCTTCAGTCTCCCACTCTGTATATGCCCTTGATTTGCCATAGAAACACCATGTGATGAGCCAGGCACAGTGTTGTGTGCCTGTAATCCCAGTACTTGGGAGGCTGAGGCAGGAAGATTGGCCACATGTTTAAGGCCAGCCTGCGCTACAAAGTGAGTTCAAAGCCAGCCTGAACTACACATGAAACCCTGTCTCAAAAACAAATGAAAAACATCATGTGCTGGGACTCAGGGTTTAGATCTCATAATGTCTCACAAAAATGAATGCCACAGATAATCAAGTCTCCCAGAGTGGTGAAATTACAGTTATGTGCCACCATGCCCAGCCCACACCTATATGAAAGATATATTATCATTAACTATAAGCAAAAATTTAACAATGATCTGTATTTAACACACCAATCTATTTTTCAAAGTTGTTAAGTAGTTGTTTTTAATATTCTGATCATAGACTTCTGTTCTAGTCAGTGGGCGAGATGGGCTACAGTTGGCTGTGTTGTGAATAATGCCAAAAACAACAAAAATTTTAGAGGAAATTCCAATCACAGGAAGCAGATCCCTGTTGCCCCTTGGTCTTAGGTGGGAGGAGGAAAGTGAGGTACAAAGAGGCATGAGGAGCTCTTAGAGTGATGGAAATGTTCTCTCTTGATTGTGTGACTGGCTACAGAATTATATACATCAATCAAAACACATGGAAGTGTATACTTAAAAGGAGTACAAATTTATTTATTTTTTTTTTTTTTTCAGTACTGGGGATTGAACCCATGGTTTTTTCACTAAGTTACATTTCCAAACCCTCAACCCTCCTGTTAAGAGTGCTGGGATTCTATGCCTGCCTCGAGGCTGTGGCCTCCTGCCTCTCCACTCTGTGGGCGGCTGCCAGTGGGGAGCGGTGGGGTGCATCGGCACCCACATCAGAGCCACAGCAACTCCCAGGGATCCAGCCAAGGAACAAACGGGAACTGGAGCACAACAGCAAGAGAGAGCTGCAGATGGAGGTGGCTCACACGACACCACGCCCTT
>PVLD010035232.1:0-11964 GCA_004027595.1 Dinomys branickii | reverse complement strand
GAAGTTCTTCAGTTGTTCTTTGTTGTGGAAATATTTTATTTCTCCATTGAATTTGAGGGATAATTTTGCAGGATACATCAGTCTGGGTTGGAAGTTGTTTTGTCTTAGAATCTGTAGTATCTCGCTCCAAGCTCTTCTTGCTTTCATGGTTTCCGTTGAGAAATCTGCTGTGATTCTGATGGGTTTTCCTTTATAGGTGGTCTGTTTAATTTCTCTGGCAGCTTTTAATATTGTGTTCTTTTGCTGGATATCTGGGATCTTGATTATTATATGCCTGTGTGTGTTTTTCTTTGGATTATGGATCATTGGGGTTCTATATGCCTCGCTTAACTGAACTTCAGTATCTTTTACCTTGTTTGGGAAATTTTCTGCTATTATTTCATCAAATATTCCTTTTATGTCATTTGTGAGATCTCCTGCTGTTTCACACACTCCTATAATTCGAATATTGTTACGTTTTGCCTCATCTTGCAGCTGTTGGACTGACTTTTCTTGTGTCTTTGATGATATCATGAGATTCTTCCTTTCACGCTCATAAGCTGCCATGATGTCTTCAAGTTCTGAAATTCTTTCTTTGGTTTCATTTAAACGGTTTTTCACGCTTTCAGTGTTAGTTTTCAAAATCTGGCATTGTCTTTGGATCTGTTTCATTATTGGTAACTCATTCCTAAATTGCTCTTGTAACATTTCCATTTGTTTCCTATTTTCTTCTAGTAGTTTGTCTATTTCTTGTCTGTGTGAATGGAACATTTCTTCCATCATTGTTTTCAGCTCGTTTTTTGTCTGAGAAATCATTGCGGGTATATGGGTTATTTCTGCTTTGGGCTCTTTCATGGCCTGTTGGAGTTGTTTTATTTCGGATGCAATCGTTTCATAACTTGAAGTTATGAGGCTTCCTGGTTTCCCTATATCTTCACATTCAAAACTTGTTCTGGGTGGGGTTGAGTTTTGAGACTGCGTTTTGTTCCTCTGTTTTCCCATTTTTGGTTATCAGATTCAAACTGTGGAGCCTGTGATCATGCAGACAGGAGTGCCGTTCAGATGTTTTTCCCTGGATGGAGATTTTCCCCGACTCAGAAATCCCGCCGGCCGGTCGCTGTTGCTCCAGTTCGCGTAGCGTTGGCTGCGGCGGTGGGGTTCTGAGCGGGATCCTGGAGCGCTGCCCGATTTGGCGCAGTTTGTCCCAGTAGCGCGTTCTCTGTCGGGTTCAGGAGCTGAAGCTGTTCTTCCCTCTGCACTCGCTCTCTCAGCTGGTCGTCTTCTTCCCAGAAGTCCTCATTTCTGTCTTCATATTGCTATATTTCATTGTTTGGGTGGTAATCCTCTGGGAGGTTCTCTCTCTGCTGCCTACCCGGTCGCCATCTTCCTGGAAGCTAGTGTAGATTCAGTTGCATAGAGCTGGGGTACCTGGAGGGTTCCCCTTTGTCTCTGGTCCCAGACTCCCCACTCACCAGGGAATCTGCTTAATCATTCATATAAATAAGCCTCTTTCTTCATGCTCAGGGGAGCTCATAGAATAAAGATGGCAAATTTGTTTCAGTACCTACACTATGTTTGATTGTCAGTGGAGGCCTGTGTGATAAAGCAGGGGTCCCCAACCCTTAGGCTGCAGTCCAGTCTTGGTCCATGGCTTGTTAGGAGCCTGGGCCACACAGCAGGAGATGAGCGGCTGGTGAGCTAGGGATGCTTCACCTGTATTTATAGCAGCTCCCGATCCCCATGTCTCTCGTTAGGTTGGCGGTGGCGTTAGAGTCTCACAGGACCAGGAGCTCTACTGTGAACTGTGCATGGGAAGGATCTAGGTTGCGTGCTCCTTATGAGAATCTAGTGCCTATCAGTATAAGGTGGAGTTGAGGTAGTGACCCTACTAGCACTGAGTTCCTTTATGTATTACAATGTAATGATAATAGAAATAAAGTGCATAATAAATGCCATGTGGTCAAATCATTCCAGGACCCCATCCCATGGAAAAATTGTCATAAAACCAGTCCCTTGTACCATAAAGTTTGGGGACCATTGTGGTAAAGGACTTTTGAGACCCCCCTGATAGGGCAAGAGAGACTCTAGTTTGTTTTTGTAACTCCATTTTAGAAGTGACTCAATTCTCCACTCCCTCCCTTATAGCTAACAAAAGGAGAACAGAGCTACAAAATGAGAACCAAATAGTTCTAACAAATTGTAGGTAAGCTAAAATTTAATTGTACTACCAAACCCCTGGGAGACATAACCTTGTGCCATGATGTGGCATCTTTGTAAAATTTCTAAATGAGGTAATGTGGTTACCATGGTTACTTGTAAACATATAAAAACCCAGTACAAAGCTCTCCGGTCACCGACATCTTGGTTTCTGACTCTTGGTTAGAGGTCTCGGACATGTGCTTCAATAAAACTTTTTCATTTTTTTGTTTTTGGTACTGGGAATTGAACTCATGGACCTCACGCTTGCCAGGCCAGCTCTTGTGCTGCTGAGCTGTGTCCCCAGCCCCAACACCTGTGGAGAGAAAGAAGCAACCAGACCCATGACTGTCAACATTTAGGCTCAGGCCACTTGAATCCTGCCCCATGGCCGACATGCAGCTAAAACCAGAGGGGCTGATCGTGTTTCCCATCTACCAGCGGGAGCATGGACACCCCTTGGCTTGAATGGTAACCACAGTCTGGGGTGAACAGACACGGGCCTCTGATGTAGGAAGGGCACCTCAAAAGGCCCTAGACCCCAAAGCTAGGTGGAGAAAATTGTGACTAGCTATTCTCCAAGACTGCAGATCTTAGAAAGAAACCACTCAATCAAAAAAAATAGGATTTTTTTCTTTGATTCAATATTTTTCTGATTTTTCTACTTTTCATTATTCTATTTGTCAGTTTTTTGAAGTTTGGGTGTTTTTCTTCCTTTTTCCTCTCTTAGTTTGTTTTCTCTCCTTTTATCTTTTCCCCTTTCAACTTTTCTCTCTTCTCCTTATCTTTCTTTTATTGCCTATATTTTTCTCTCTGTTCATCATTTTTCTTCTTTTTCTTTTTCTTTTGTTTGTACCAGGAACCAAACTCAGGACCTTGCACTTGCCAGGCATGCACTTATGCCCCTGAGCTATACCCCCAGCTCTTTCTTCTTTTTCTTGTTCGATCTTTCCTGCCACTGTTCTAACACTACGAATTTCCTTTTACTTCTCAGTATGACCCAATAGCCCACTTTTTTCTTCTTCTTCTATCCTACAGATTAATTTCTCAAATTTTGCTTCTTTCATTCTAGTTCTCCACCTCCTCTACCTTTACTAGTGGAACTACTGAGCTTTACGAATCTCTAGATAATTAGTTAACTTTATGCTGGCATTTTTTTTTTGTTGTTGTTGCTACCAGGAATCGAACTCAGAACCCTGAGCTTGCCAGACAGGTGCTTGTGCCTCTGAGCTATATCCACTAAGCTGTTAATGATTGTATGTCAATAACGCTTTGTGTTATTGTTCATGCTGCAGTGATAGATCCTTTTCTACGGACAAGGGTGGTACTTTATTGGTCCTTAGAGCTTGCTTCCTGGATTCTGTGACATGAATAGTTTTCCTTTGCCCAAGCCCTTTCAGGCCATGCAAGGACTGAAACTTTTAATATGTGAGCCCAGATCAACCTCTCCTCTCCGTTGAGGGTAGCAGGTATTGTGCCCCATTGCTGAGGAAATGAGAATCTAATGCCTAATGTAATAATGTCATGTAGCTAAGACAGAAGGTAAACATTTCAGATTGATTCGGAGCAGCCACGACAGCACAACTGAAGACACCCATGAGAGAGAATCATTTCAGAAAGTGGCGAGAATGATGGGATTGCTGTGTTTGAAGCAAAGGGAGCTATTTTGAGAAGAATTAATGACAGCGTGTTTTTAGGGTCATACATTTTTAAACATCTTAATAATTCACTACATGTTTTGATCAAACCACATATATGGTTCTCTATAATTTTCAATCTCCTAGATGATTAATTTTCCTCAGTCTTATCAAAGATTGATTTCTATGAAGCTGACCCATCAGTCCAGCAGTTTATGCAAATCAGGATAGACTAAGCAAGGTCAGTTCTAGGCAAACTTACTAATAAGGTCTCCAGTGGAGTTTGTTTTCGGTATCCTTAATCATACTGACTTTTTGGGGGAACAGCTGCCTTTCACTCTCTCCACTCCAACTTTTTTTCCCTTGTTAGAATTCATGCTATCAGGAAAAGTATGGAAACACAGCCGGCATTAGATATAGGTGACTAATGAAGCATGACAGGCCCCCTCTCAAGAACATGGACATTTTATTAAGGGTGAAGCCCTGAAAGATTTGGCACAAAGGAACAAATTCCAAATAAATCTTAGTCATTAGGCAGTTTGAGGGAGGGTGGGGGTATGGTAACGGTTTCCCGGTGCTGCTGACAACTCCTTGAGGAGGGACATCTCACACACTGAGGTAAGCCTGGTGCTCCGTAGCTACCCAGACTGGGGCTGCTGCGTTGCTTGCCTGCTAACGGAACACCAGTAGTCTCACGGGAAGTTGTTGCAGTGGAGCAAGGGGAGGTGAAGAGTCTGAGTTATCTGAGGTCTGGGTACAATAGAAAATGGTCTGTTTACATTATGTGAAGTGACATAAGCCAGGTGCAAAAAGACAACTCTCACATATTCTCACTCCTATGGGAAAGCTAAGGAAGTCCACAGGCAAGAAGAGTAGCTGGTGGTCACTACAGGCCAGGAAGGGCAGAGGGGATGGGAATAAAGAGAGGGTAGGTAATGGGTACCAAAGCAGAGTCAGAAAGAATCTGTTCTAATGTTCCATGGTAAGGAGGGGTAGCTGTGCTTCGAATGACCTGTTACATATTTTGTGAGGAACTGGAAGAGTTTGAAGCTGCTCAACACAAAGAAATGATAAATGTTTTAGGAGAGGGAGATATTAATGACCTTCCTTTAATTATTATATATTATATACATGTATCAAATTATCACCGTAAACCTCATAAATATGAACAACAAAAATAAAACTAGAAACAGGAAGGAAGGAGGCAAGCAGGCAAGCATCAAGTAACCAAGCCAAAAGGAAGTGTATCTGCTAAAATTAAAGCCCTGGAGGGCTCAGATGGCCACCCTGGGCTTGCCTGATGATCTGTTTTAATTCTCTTCTCAAAGAGAGCACCTCCAACAGGGCCTCCAATGGACTGTTCCCACCCCTAAGAGAGCAGCCAGCCATCATTTGGAGAGAAGTTTTTCCTGGAACAAAGAGCTGTGTCTCTTGATGGAGGGCAGAGACATTCCTTCAAAAGCTTCCTGTTCACAACAGACAAGGTTGCAGCCCATCTTCCTCTGACAGCAGTGAAGATATCTCACCTGTGGTACTTGAGGGCACCGTGGAAAGCAAACTCCTCAGACCTGACCTGAGGTAGGGGGATGAATGTGCCGTCGTATTTATTTGCTGAGAAACCTATCCAAACACTGCATTTTAGGAACTGGTAGGCGACACAGATGGAAGTCTGGGCACCAGAAGGATAAGAGGGTCTTTAGAACTAGGGCAGGCCTTCCTTAGCCCCTACCTGGGCTCTGTGGGCCAGGTAATCTGCACACATCCCTCTCCTCTCACAAGTCAGTTTTTAAAACTTGGTTTAGACTCTGGGAAGCAGCAAAATTTGAGATTTCAAATGAGCCTTTCAGTCCAGATGTGTCCATAACAGAAACCACTGGGCAGTGGGGCATAATTAACACTCTCTCCTTCACTGAGACCACAGAATGGTATTAATTCTGCCAACTGGGCTTGACGTGAATTGGCTGGAATGTCTGAGTAGATTTCCAGCTGCTGCTCATGTAGCGCTGGCTTCCAGCAGGATTTGCATTCCAAATAAAAGCGAGGCTGGAAATAGATGTGTGGTACATGTTCAAAGCTATTTTTAATCAATGATCACTTGGTTAGCTGTGAAAGATTATCAGCAGGTCACAATCCATTTCAGATTTTGCTGTGCCCTGAAGAACTGCTCAGAACACAGAGCAACTTCAGCTTCTCCTGCAGATCTTGTGCTTTGTGAGCTTTTCGGACCAGGGGTTGGGGGAGCAGTGTGCAGATGGTGGCAGCACAGATGTGCCGCGGTTAGAAGTTCCGGAGATGGAGGCCATCAACTTGGGCCCAGGCCATGTTTAACTTGTTTCTACTCCCCCACAAAAACTTCATGGAGTGGTCATAAGTCCAAATATTTTATCCCTGAACACCAACCCTAAAACTCCCTAGTTACTGTCCAACAAGACAAGGTCTTGTAATTCAGGGAAGAACTCAGAGAAGAATGTTTATTTCTTCATTGCTAGCTCCCATTTGCTGGAAGAAGGCTGTGGGCTTTGCATATTTCTTTATAGATAGTATCTTCTTGGAAGTGTGAGATTTCTTTTGGAGACTGCTACCAGTATCATGAGCGAGATTTCTTTCTTTCTTTTTAAAAAAATAACAGAACCTTACATTTATTTTGCACACTTACTGGTTGCAAGCATATCTGTAATCTCATTTGCAAAAGTTATTTACATAGTACAGGTGCTTACAGATTTACAGTTGCATAATAAGTTTGTTTAACAGAATATGGTAAAAGTCTTTCCCCACTATTACTCTTCCATTCCCTTTATTTATAATGTGCTTTGCTTTTCAATCTAGCTCTTTGGATTTTTTTAAACATGTGTTGACAACTATATTTTAGCTGTACCCTAGTTTAGATCTCCAGGACCATTACTATCAGTGTACTACTTTTTCATTTTTTAAAAAAATGCCACAACTCTACCGTGTACCCAAACTATTCATTTCACCTGTGTCCTCTGTCCTTCTCAATTATAATTTCCAACAATGTTTTGTTATAGTTCACTTAGACTTCAGATGTGGCCCGATCTTTTCTCACAGGAAGTTCTCTTAGGTATGTTTCTTTTCTATGCTGTAATTTTATAAAGATTGATCTACCCATTCTGGCCAGAATACTTGATCATCTCATACAAAATGGAAGGAAAAAGGAACCCAGAGGTGGATCTCGTTCTCAGATATGCTAAAAAAAGAAAGAAAAGAAAAGAAAAAAGAAAGAGAGGTAAGATGATCCATTGATGAGTTGACCAGGACAGTCTCAGTTTTAGCACTGAAAATTCCACATCCCAGGACACTCCTCCATCCCGGGAAAACTGGAGCGTTTTATCACTCTGGCTTCCAGCGTGACCTCCATAAGAGAGAAGATTAACTGAGCAACACAGCAGAGATCTGATCCTCTACTCTCTTGGTTAAATCTTAGGGGATTAAAGAATCTCACTAGTTCCCTGGGGTCTGCAGGGGCTGGTTTGTCATCAGTTTTTCTCTTACTTTTCCGAACCTTATCTCTGCTTTTTAATCTTCTCTGTACACTATCCTCATTATTCAGAAATTCTGTGCTAGCATTTTGGCCTTAGCAACCAGCAGAGACTCCAGGATATAAACAAAGAAGAATTAAGTAAGAAAATTTCAACCTAGGGCACAGGGACAGGAAAAGGGGCAGGGGGCAGGTGCTTGTTTAATATTTACACTGTATACATGAAGCGCCAGATCTATGCTTATTTTAATTACTTGTCATGTGACATATTCCACATTTGTATGCACTCTTAAACAGCTTAAAATGTTTTCAGTGATAAACCCACTGCCAACCCCCATTTTGAATAGAGACAGATTCTTAAATTATTTCTTGGTGTACATTTTGTTGGTTTTTCCCTTTGAGGGTCCAGGCTTTTTTCTCCATTGTGTTCTGAAAGTGGTTTTATAGGTTGCCCTTGTTTAAAAAGAAATTAAAGGAGAGCACACACTTCTAGTCAATCTGTTAACACAGGGAGTTAGCATTTGGTGTTTGTTTTTCATTATTGCTCTTTACTGGCTTGTTAATACCAAAGCATTCAACTGAATCTTTTTTGTGTATCAGCACGCTGGAATTGAACTGAGGTCCTTGTACATTGTACACCTCTAAACTTCATCCTCAGCCCTGAAATCAGTTCTTCATTGATCTTGTCTCATTCACTTATTCTTCCATCCATTTGGACTTATTGCACTGTTGACCCTTTTCCAAGTTTTACCTCATGGTTCATGTGATAGCCAGCTCCTGACATTCAGGCCCGGGTGTACCATTTCTTGCATTAAATAGGATTGACAGATACAGTTCTAGGATACTAAAGAAAGAAAGACATGTGATTCCTGAGTTTGGGTCATAAGACAAAATGTGGCTTTTGTCTTCCTTTCTCATGGATCCCTGTTCTGAAGAAAGCCAGGGCGGATGACATGAAGGCTAAAGCCAGACCAGAAGACCTCAGGTCCCCCACCAACAATTAGCACCATCTGAGTGCGCCATCTTGAAAACAACCCTCCAGGCCCAGGGAAGCCTTCAGCTGACTACAGCATTGGCTGGGGCCTTGATCGCAGTCTTCAGAACTGGAACCACCAAACTAAACTTCTTGCAAGATTCTGACCCACAGAAACTATGTGAGTTCACAAATGTTTATTGCTGTGTTAAACCACTAAGTTACATTGCAACAGATAGACACAGACATGAGGACAGTCTTTCTTACACTACAGGGACTTTATTCCATATTCACGGGATGAGCTTGCAATTAGTGGAAAATATACTCAAAGCCAGAAACAACACAATTAACCTTAACTAAGTCTCTAATGACAACTTGCAAATCCTTCTCCAATTTGCTTTCTCTCTTTGCTTTCTTTGTTTTACATTTTTTTCTGCCTTATCCATGCCACAGCATATAAAATAAATTTTCACCATCATTCTTACACCTTTAATACTATTACGCTTTACTTTTGCTTCAGTTTAATGTCTTTCTATTTGGTTTGCTCATTTAACCTAATTTGTTTATTCTATTATTATGGTAATAGATGCTTATTATTGGCATTTGGATAATATACAAAAAGTAGCAGGAAGAATAGTTTCCCATGGTCCCTTTACTTAGCGATAGTTCCATCACTGAAGAAAGGGTTGATGACTGAACCTGTACAATCTGGTGGATGCTGTGCTCTAGGTCTTGAGAATAGGTATGATACCTATTCTCAAGCAGTAATAGTCAGAAAGAGATCGCGAAAAGAACGAGTTGAAACAGTGTGATCAGGGGAAGGATGCAGTAATAACAAGGTTCCCTCGGACCCTACCGAAGAGCTTGTTTGGGGAGCCCCAATCTTTGTGAGAGCAAGAGGCCTCGATGCCCATTTTCCCACCTCCAGATCTACACACTTAGCGCTGTGTTCTCTTTCTCTTACGACAATGATAAAAGTGTTTCCAGGCTATGGAAAGACTTCACTTCTTCAATGTGCATGTTCTGCTGGCTTGTTCACAGCAGCACACAAATGTGCTCTGGAGGTTCTTATGTGAAAAGAACCCTTCCTTGACTCCAGGTTTTCTTGTAGTGGGTGCTTTCTTCGTCTGCTCTACCTGACAGTGAGCTAAAGGACGAAGCCACTGTTGTTTGCTTTTTATTCTTTCCTTTGATTTTCACCTCTGCTCTGAGGTTTTTCCTATTAAGATCACCTATGAAAGACAAGGGTTAACATTTCCAATACTGAGCCCGTGCAAGCTGATTTTCCAGGAAACGGGTTGGCTCCCTGCAGAGCTCCGTAACAACACACACCACCAGTTGCTCAAGTGGTCAATTGCAAGAGTTGGATTTCAGCCTTCTTACTGTACCAGGGACTGGTTGCTTTTTCCTTAATAGATGTGAAGCTGGTGGCTGGGGATATAGCTCAGTGGAATAAGCGCCTGCCTAGCAGGCACAGGGTCCTGAGTTCAATCCCCAGTACCACCAAAAAAAAAAAAAAAAAAAAAAAAAGAAGCTGGGCGAATACAGCCAGAGCCAAGGTGTCGCAGAACAAGCCGTCTCTGCATCCCTGATTTTGCAGGGCAGAAGCCCTTCAGCTCAAGCTTTGGGCTTGCTGGAATTTGACACCCAGTCCTGCCAGATCTCTGTGCATGGCAAAAGGTCTCCCCACATCCACTGCTGTTCTGGTATCTTTGTTTCCCCCCGGAATGCTGCTCCAGTGGGCTGGAAATATATGTGGTCTTTTGCCTTTGTTATCATGGCAACCAGTAAATCCCATGTTGCCACCCTGAATGGTCATTTCTTTTTCTGTGGTACCTCAGCCCCTTTGTCTTCCTTCTTTGTAGAAATGCAACTTTTTCTGTTGCCTTCTGATGCCAGTTGTAGTCTGGGGTTCTTGCAAGGGGAACAATACAATGCAGGACATATATTTTATAAGATTATTTAGAATAGTCACCCAAAGAGTCATACATATAGTGAGTGCAGGAAATCTGTCCATGCACTAAAGACCAAAGAATCCAGCCGAGGGCCTGTATCCCACAGTAATGTCCTGTGTGAGTCCAGCTGAAGACCTAGAGCTCATAAAAATACCTCCCACAAGTCCAACTGGAGTCCTAGAGCCCATGATAATGTCTTATGCAGGCCTGTTTCATGAATCTGTGCTGGGAAGGCCCAAAGGTCAGTGGTGGAAGCTAGAAAGTCTGTGCCAGCAGGATGAAGGATCTGTGCCAGCAGGCTGAGGGATCTGCACTGGAGCCAGGAAGCGACACTCAATGTAAGAACCAGAGCTCCCCTGAAAAGTACCACAGCCATCCTCAGCAATAGTGAGGTCCTGAGGTCCTGCGATGATGAGGAAAACCGAGTCCCCATCAGGAAAACCGCCATGACAACTCCTCCAAGACAACTAACTGCTCCTTACAGCTTCCCAATAGCTTCCCAACAGTTTCTCCTCTCCAGTTCTATATCTTGTGCTGCTGGCAACGCTCCTCAGGCGGGCCTCCCACACGCAGCACCAGGCGGGCCTCCCACACGCAGCACCAGGCGGGCCTCCCACACGCAGCACCACGCTGGTTCAGTCTAGCTATGCGTTACAAGTTCCCCGCCAGTTGTCAATGCACCACATCAGTCTCCTCCCATCTTAGCAGATGTTTCTTGTTAGTCTCCATTGCTGTCCCCCCATTCTTTATCAGACCTATAAATTGTAGAAATTGCTCTTAGACTTCTGCTGTCTTCTCTGGTCATGCTTGCTCCCTAGACAATCCATACTACTTCTTGGCTGTATGTGCTTACACTGTCTAACAACATCGATGTAGTGAATTTGTAAAATAAAGTAACACTATGGTGGGTACATCACCACACTCAAATTTCTATCTTTTGCCCTGAAGCTGCTGTGAAACACTATATTTCAGGAGAGGCCCAATTATCTTGACATCTCCACTTGGATGACTAAAAGGGAACCTGGAATGAACACGGGCATAGGTGAAACATGTTCTTTATCCCAGCACCCTATCTGTTAGTTTCCATGTCTTTTTTATTTATTTTATTTTATTTTATTTTATTTTTTTATTTTTAATTTTTTTAAAAAAATAAAAGTACAAAAACATATTAACAAACAGACACCAATTAGCATAAAAAATAGTACAATCACAACTGATCTATAGACAAGGTGACATGGTCTGAACAGTGGTTATTGCTTTATCCATTGATATCTTCGAAGTGTAAATATATGAACCCATATACAGACATGCAAAATTAGTCAGATCATTAATCCTCTCAACAACATAAAAACACAAAAACCAAACATCCAAAGACAGAAAACAAAACAGGCAAACAAAAACAACAACAACAAAAAAACCACCAATAGTTGCTGCTTTGCATATTGATATCTTCGAAGTGTGTGTTCAGGATAACACATACAGACATACAATATTGATCAAATAACCCATCATCAATTATTCCTTAGCACTAAGTGATATAATACAATAGTAGAACCATGTTAGCCCTCCTGCATATATGTATATTCATATATACATACATACATTTCTGTCTCTTTCTTTTCTCCTTTCCCTCATCCCATCTGTTCTTTGTTTTTGAACAGATTTCCTTCATGTCTCTTAGTTTATATTCCCACGCTCGGGTTCTTACACCAGTGATACAATGCGTTG
>PVLD010035231.1:0-11964 GCA_004027595.1 Dinomys branickii | reverse complement strand
CTCCAGCATTACCGTTCCCCACCCCTTGCAGCTGGGCAATGGGTCTCCGAAGCTGAAGCTACGAATGCCAAAACGAGGGCGTGGGCCAGGGGTGTGCTTGGAGCGGCAACCTCCTCCCTCTCTATCTCGTCTCCCTCCAACTGCGCCATGTCAGATCTGCGATCCCCTCCTCCAGAGGAGGTTCTGCTTAGACTTTCTGAGGGTTTCACTTCCTATCTCAGATCCCTCCCGAGTTCAGGATATCCACCTCCCTCGTCTCTGTCCTTCACATGTTGCTATATTGCCGTGTCTGAGTGGCATTCCTCCGGGAGGTTCTCTCTCCGCTGCCCACCCGGTCACCATGGGTTCATATAACGTTCATATATGCAAGCAGTATGGAGACACTCTTGTTGCTCGCATCAGTAGTCTGGCACCCCAAAGTATTTTAATTCTGTGTTTAGCTTCCACCCCATATCAACTCAGCGTTTTCACAGACCAGGGCTTGGCTGAAACTTTGATGGCGCATCTGTCAGTCATGTCTTCTGACCTGGCTCTCAACAATAGTTTCTCCCTCAGTGGCTACATGCAGTGGTTTTTATTTCTTCAGCTACGTAGTCATCTAAATGTTTTGCAAACAACAGAGGAAAACACTGCAATAAATATGTTCTAATTGTCTTTTATACTCCATTTGTGAATTTTTCAGAAAGTGTTTTTAGGCTGAGAAAAGCCCTTTTTTGAAAAAATTACTTGGAAAAGAAGCACTAAAATTAAGTGGAAAGTTAAAGAGGCATTCTGTGTTTGTGCTAAAAATCACTCTGCGGTGTGTTTTAGGAGCCAGTTGTATATGGAGGAAGTGATTGAAAGTATCAAGTTTTAATTCCAAGGCAAATGTTAACAGGGCACCAAAATATGCCCTGTTGAGTACTAACACTGTGTTTTAGTGTGATGCTACCTGCAGTGATGGCTGCAGAATGGAGAAGCCTCAGCCTTTGCTGTTGTGTGGCAGACACTACAATTTGTTGGTTACTTCCATCGAATTCCACTGTCACAATCTGTTTTCTTACGTACAGTGATCAAACCATGCTCAGGTTTCAAAGGATCTGATGGTCCCATCAGTAATGCCTCACTCATAAGCCCTGGGTGAACAGATTCAACACAGACAACAGAGAAGGAAACAGTCATTGTGAATTTGAAAGAGATTATTGTAAAAAGAGGCTCTGTTTTATGTAAATGTACTAAAAGTACATTTGACAAAAAGCGACCCTGAGCGCCAATCAGGAACAGCAATAATTTTTTAAAAATTGCTTATTGTCTAGTTTTGTTACCCACTCACCTCTCTGTAAATTTAGTCTTATAATTAATTCAATAGTTACTTTGGCTTACTATTAGTAAACAGAATAAAATGTGAATATACACTATAAATGTAAAATAAAGTATATGTTTCAGGACTATTTAGTTACTCAGTAAGTACTTCTTGTCTGGATAAATAACTAAAGAGATTAAATGCCTTACTAGCGAATAAACCCATAGATGTATTTTTCTCATCAACAAACAATTGTTTGGTCCTATCTCCCCACAGGCACCATGTCCAACTTGATAGCAGAAAGAACTATAGAATCTGCTCACTTTCCTGTGGAAACTTAGAATCTCATTTTTTTAAAACTGGGAACAGTTGTGTTTACATAATTTCCATAAGTGAGATAACAGAAAGTTTTCAGAAAAGCACAGACACCCAAAAAGTGTAAATATTGATGGCCTTCTGGGTGTGCTCCCTGTGGCCAACCTGGGAAGATACTGAGGACATTTAGCTTCCTATTAATAGCAAGTTCCATGACTGTGTTGTTGGCCAGGTAAATTCTGCACTTGTGAAAAGACACAGTTTAGATGGCATACAACACATGGCTGTGGGTCTGCTCAGCACTCGAACACCAGCATCAGCCGGGCCAATCCTTACAGAGCTGCCTGCATGCTTCTGAGAAAGGCTCCACCCCTGCCTTCCATGAACCACCTCTTCCTGGGATTCCCTCAACCTTCTTTTCCAGCACACACTTCCCCTCTGAGCTTCTGAGTTCCAAACACCTCGCTGGGCTGCTGGAACTCCACAGGCATCGGGAGCTCAGTGTTCCTGACTCAAGCACAGTAAAAGAGGTCGGGTTTCCTCCACGGCTTTTCCTGCCTGGATGGGAGCTAAGGGTCACAGACTTTCTGCTGGGGAAGGAGAATGTTCTGGAATTGGTTGGAGTCATGAATACACAGCCTTGTGAGAACAGTAAGTTGCTGCGTTGCACATTTTAAAAGGCTAGATTGTGTATCGTGGGAAATACAGCTCTCAATTTACTTGTTTGTTTATTTATGCCTCTTTAGAGACAGGGTTTCACTAAGGAGTTCAGGCTGGCCTTAAACTCAGGGATCATCCTCCTCAGTCTCCTGAGTGCTGGGATTACAGGCACATACAGCCACATTTGGCAAACATCTCAGTTTAAAAATGGAAAGCAACACATATTATGCTCCTGTGTGAACACGGCCTAATGTGAAGAGTGGTGCCACCTCTGAGAATCCTAGGGCAGTTCCAGGTTCAATACCTCATTCTATTCCCAGAGCCTAGTCCTCTGTCCAGTGACCAATGGTGACCATAATTGCCCACTAAAAATGCAATCCAAATAGTAATAATGATAGTCAGCTTAAAATTAATCTCACACTTTCTCTTGTCTATACCTAGTGCATCTAAAAGGCCACCAAGTCCTCTGACTCTGCATCTGTAGAAAATCCACTTAGTGGGAGGCTGTCATGTTTCTTGACCTTCTCTTCTCTTCCTTGATCATTATATTAGTCTTACCTACTTTTCTGTAAGGTCATGTCATACAATTTAAAGATGATTTTATTGAAAATGTATTCCCAGTTGATTTCCCTTACTTAATGCCTTTCTCTCTTCCAGTCTGGCCTCTACCACTGCACAAGTGGTGCAAGCTTCACAGCTGATCGCCTTTGTTTACTGAACATGTTTTGTGATTCCCTGCTGTCCACACACCTGAGCGGGAGCGGAATTTCCCATGAGCCCTGCATGGCCCTTTGCCTTGATGCTGCCAGCTCCTTGCTACCCATCTGCCCATCTTCAAGCCCTGCCTGTTTTCCTGGCACCCTTTTTCCCAGGCATTTTGATAATTATTTTCTTATGCTCTCCTTCTACCCTGTACAACCACCTATGGTGGGACACAGAGGACCCTATCATACTTCATTCTTTCTTTAAAACCTGTCTTCATGGCACACTTGAAGCCCCTAAAAGGCCAGGTTCTGCAGGCTGGTTGTGAGTCTGGAGGAAATGCTAATCTCAAGACTCTTAGAGAGGACACATTGCTTCCTTCAGTCTGCAGTTTCACTCTTGTATCGTATCCCACAAGGTTATAGTACACACATTGTTTTATAGATTACATTTGAAGAAGTACTTGGAAAATTATCCGCAAACAATTATTTTGTCTTTTTCCTTTGTGGTTTGGAGTATTTTACCTCAAGCTTCACGTAGGGAAGAGACATATCATAATGCTACAGTTGGATCTTTTTTTTTTTTCCAGGACCGGGGATCGAACTCAGGGCCTTAGTGCTCAGCGGCAAGCACTTAGCCCACTGAGCTGTACCTCCAGCCTACAGTTGGATCTTAAATGTACCCTGAAGATTCATATGTTAAATTTGAGTCCCCAGCTTAAGGCACTCTGGGAGGTGGTGAGACTTTTAAAAGGAGGGGCCTAATGGAAAGAAGTTCAGTCACTGGGGAGTGGCCTTGAAGGGGATATTGGGGCCCTGCCCCTTCCTTTATCTCTCTTCACTCCCCACCACCATGAGGTGAGCAGCTAGCTCTACCACACACTCTTCCACCATGGGGTACCGCCATAGTTGCAAAACAGCTTTGGACTAAAATCTCTGAGGAAACCATCTCCCAAGTTCAATATTTCCTTTATAAAGTTGATTACCTCAGGTATTTTGTTACAGTATCAGAAGCTTGACTAACACGTACATACACAGAGAGAAAAAATAACATCTAATAGATGACAAGGATTTCCCACCCCAATTATGCTGATCGAGTGTGGGAGGGTTGCTATTTTAAATGGATGGTAACTTGAGGCCACTTGTAGATTTGAGTTATTTATGTTATTTGCAAGTGGGTGTTAGTTAAGCCATTTGAAGTTTACTACTGCATTTGTTTATGTCTTTACTTGATTTCTTGAAATTAGTCATTCAGTGAAATAGCCTTGGCACAAATACAAAACCCAAAAGTGGACTAATAATCAAGTAAAATCAAGCCAAAAATCACACAGAAATGAAATGCTGTGCTTAAGAACAAATTCTGTCCTGAAAATGACATTTAATAAGGACAGAGAGGCCCTGGCCTTTGGGACACCGTCTAGTCAGGTGTAAGGGCAGCTCTTGTGAACACAGTACACTTTCCTCACTGGGCTTTGGAGATGAGTCCTGCATTTTTCCAAACCAAGATTTTGAATGGTGTGAACCAGAGTGTTCATTTTTAAGGCTGTTGAATCTTTATCTATTCACTGATAAGACAAAAGCTCCACGGGAAAAGAAAACTCATCTCCCTCATGCTTCTGTTAGTTTTGGTCATTTCCATTACGCAGAGAGCCTCAATAATTTACCCATTTATTAAAGATGTTTGAATAACTGCCCACTATGTAACAAATATTATCTACATGAAAAAAGCAAAAAACTAACAAAAGCTCCCCAAATGGATAGAGAAATGTTCCGGACCTTGAGATCCCCACAGCCTAGCTGGTAAGTGACGTTTAGTCTTCCTTCAGTGGTTAGGAGCTGCTTGACTCCTTGCCCCTGTGCTGCTATAACCTTCACAACTGGAGAAAGTGACTGCTCTTCTCAAGACTTTTGAGGAGTTCTGCTGTTAGCTTGAGAAAATTTAAAAAGACATCATAGCTTTTCTGGGTGCCACGTGCAGGCTAGATGCCCGTGAGAGCTGCGTACACCATCCGCCTCACTATCTTGAACAGCTGGCCCTTGCTTTAGTCCTCATACAAAAACTCCTGCTTGGAACTCTGTGTTCATGGATCCCCTTTTAGCAAGGACAGTGGTCTTGACTTGCACCTCTGTAGACCCTGCAGGTGCTGGGCCACTGGTCGACTAGTCGGCCTCAGACCAGACTGTAGGGGCAGGGCATTGACCAATCCCAGGCCCAACTTCGGCACCAGCAAGTCCCTTTGCCCACCCTGCCATAGACAGTTTGCCTCTGGTGATCCCTGGTCTTGCTTTTCCTACCCCTGACTTTGATGCAGCAAGGCCATGACTAGACTGTCACAGTCAACCTCTCTGGCCTTCCCTTCCTGTCCTGTGGGATGTGCCAGATAGCACTCTGTCTCTCCAGCTGGAGTGTGTGCGAGGCCAGGCCCATCTGCAGTTGCAAAGAAAGCAAACAACCCCAAAGGCCACTCCTGGAAACACCAAGTCAGGCTTGTGGTGGGCACTGCTGGGACTGCCTGCAATGTGCTACACGGGGCTTCCTCCTGGCAGGAATCTGAGGGATCCCCTTTACTTCTTTGTTTCCCAGCAGCCTCTGTCTGCACTGCATTCTGTAATCGTGATCCCGGTATCCTGCTGCCCCTGTATTCCCACAGCAGGGCAAGGCAGCAAGCCGTGGATGGCAGACCAGGAGAACGCCTGAGCCCAAGCTGAAGACCACTGCTTCTCCAGAGCAGCTTGACTCTCCCTGCCCCTGGGCTGCCAAGGGAAGGCCGTGATCAATGAAGAGATGTCAGAGAGATAATTCTTCCAGCAGCGAAGAGCAGGAAAGCCTTTTTTTTTTTCTAAAACAAGATGCATGGGAGCCTGAATGGAAGGAAAGCAAGAACAACAAGCTTTCCACGACTATGAAGAGTGCCAGAAAGAAAAGGTGCCGCCATGGCCAGTGGCCCCCTGAAGCAGTCACGCGGTCCCACCTGCTTCCCTCAGCACCTACACCTTCCAGCTCTTCCATGGACTGTGAGCTACCTTCCTGGTTATAAATAGCAGCACAGATGTTGACAGAAAAATGCTCCCTTAATTACCATACAAACTGCTTTACTTGAGTGAACCGTTTAAAGCAGCCTCCAAAGGAAGTTCACTCAAGCAATTCCGCAGATTACAGCTAATGAACAATATTTCCTCGCACCTATTTAGTGCTCATTAAAATGTAAAAGCCTTTCATTTTAAACAGACGCGCAATAAATAATTCCTCTCTCCTCACTGACTCCCAGCAGTCTGAATAGAAGCAGGAAGGAGAGGGGCTGGAGAAGCAGGACTGCCCAGGATCGGGGCCCTTGGGAAGGGAGAGGGTTGGGGAGACCCCGTACATAGCTGAGGCTCGCTGATGTCCCAGAAAGCCGGACCTCATCTGCAAGGAGGGAAATAGGTGCCTGGAACTCAGCAAAGATCCCGAGACCGGACACGACCCACCTTCCCCTTCATCCGGCACAGAGTTCACCCAGCAGCCATGAGGGAAGGCAGCAAACAGGGCGGCACCAACTCAGGCCAGCGCTGGGGTGGGCAGAGCCCTTCCAAAGTAATAAATTATTAGTACTGTGATTCTTGACACTGTCTTCGGCTTATTTTTTCATGCTTGTTTATTTCTAGACCTGAGGTTAGGTGGTGAACATCAAGTGAACCTAGAGAGGCTACTTGTTGCAAGTGGGAACAGAGGGACCTATAAAATGTGTCCTGGTCTCTGCAAGGTCTTCTGTCTGCCCCTGAAACGCTTTGATCACACAGCACATGGGCCCGACAGATGGAAGGTACCTTTTAGTGTCAAGAAGCTGGAATGGGCTGGTACTGGTGCCAAAGGCTAACTTTTAGATGACTATGTGTGTTCCTTTGGAGATAAACAGCAAAGGAAGGTGAACCAGAACCTGGTGAAATATAGTCTTGAGTGTATTTAAGAAACTCTGCTTTATACTGGAAAAATCTGTCCGCCTTTAACAGGAGTGTTGATCTCAGAGATTGGCCAGACCAGAAGGATATAGTACATCCCTGGTGATTTGCACATAGTAAGCAAAAAGTCCAGGCGACTCCATCTCACCAAAGTGGCAGTGACAAATGAAATGGATAGGACTTGCATGTAATGCACTGTCTCAAACTTCAGCCAAATTCTGGTCCTGTGTGTAACACGAAGGAGGCTTGATGGTCAGGCAGGACCCACAAATTCCATTCTTTTCTTCATTGCTTTTTTTAAACAATGGGCAAAATATCTTGATACTATTAAATACAGTGTCTTTCTAGCCAGAACAGACAGTATACCTTTCAACTTTTCAAAGCCAGCAGGAAACCATAAAGAAATAGTTCAAGGACCAAAGGTAAGCTCAATCACTATTTTTTGTTCTCCACAGCAGCATTAGTGACCCAAGTGCTGAGTGCCACATGTTGCACCCTACAAGGAGGACATGGAAATGAGCAAAAGATATCTGAAAATTCAGCACACTGCAGTGCAGTGACACTGTCTCAGTGCTGTGCCTTCACAGGGCTGTACAAGCCCAGGTAGGTGCGAGATCCAGGATGTACCCAGAAACTTTACATTTTATACTATCACCAGTCACAGAGTTTCAGCCCTGTTTTTCAGTTCCTCTGGTACTTGTTGATTGTTGGCCTGGTTTCATTCACAAGGCAAATGTTTCCTAGGTGGGCCCAGGGGAGGAGCCAACTGTATGCTTGGATTAGCTTCCCACTGATTCACCAAGAAAGCACTGATAAAGAAGTGCAAAGGGTGCACTTGGTTTTTAACTAAGGTCATTTGAAAATGCTCTTCGACACCCATCTCATTTGCTGTTTTATGCCTGCCAATTTAGTGTTGTATTCAAAGTGATTAATTAGTTTGTAGTGAAGTTTTATTAGGTAATCTTCCCGTCAATCAAAAATCACTAGAATTTCAGGGCAGAGTAAAAGGACACCCAGCAATTTTATCAGGGTGGGAACTTTACGGCATTATTGTATTCAAACTAGGCACAGTATTAAAATTTGTGAGTATAGAGAGGCATTAATTTGGCTATTATTAAGGCTGACCAGAGTTAAGAGTTATTCCTCCTGAATATTTATGGTGTATTTTCTATTAGGACAAATGCATTTCTAAAATATGATCAACTCTTGATATTTTTTCCACACTACTGATTTGAACATAGAGTGTTTTTACTTTCTTTCTCATTCAGGCCCGTAAAAATGTGGGAAACACACCATAGTAAAGTGCTTGCTTAAAGCTATGTTATGCCTTCAACCAAGGTAAATCAAGAGTGTAATGATATTCCTAAAAGTCAAAGATATTTCCCCAGGTAAGAATACATTCATTCACATTAAGTTATTTAGGAAAGACTCTCTACTTGAAACCTGTATCCTTGAATATATTGTGTGTGTGTGTGTGCATGTGCACGCATGTGTGTGTGTGTGTGTGTGTGTCCACATGTGTATGAGCTTTATTATAATGATATTGCTTAAGGAACTAAAGAGTTTGAGGGATATTCGTGGAAAATACGACTCTTCAATGTCTACGCTTACCAAGAATAATTATGTGAGAGGGATATCCATGTATGTAGTGAACAAAAAATGAAAATTGCTCTTTTGAGCACTCTAATTTGTTGGTTGTTTTCTTCTATCTAGTAGCATTCCAATTCCAAAAGTAATAGTTTTTTCTCTTAACATGAATGTCAGCACAGAAAGGAGGTTAACACACTGTAAGAACTCAATAACTAAATATTTTTATGGCTTTAACTAGTTTTTAAAGACAAAAATTACCTCTAACATAAAGAATTTTTAAAATTAAGTTACAGACCACAGTCCTGTATTGCCGATTGCTGTTTTTATGGGAATGTGAAAATAACTTGTACTATGAAACTGTTCTTTTTTCAGACTCATTTGTGCCTTTAACTGAATATGGTGGTTTTGATTGTTTGAGATGGTGCTACTTTTGTGGATTTTTATGGAATAGATTACCTGAAGTGTTGTACAGAATATTTCTTCAGAAGAGCCCTTTGACTAACCACGAGAAGAGAAGAAAATCTATAAATGAGAATCACAACCACAAAATAGCCCATTAGATGTTCTGCTCAGCAAACTAATTCTGATCGGTTTAGTCTCTTTCAAGAGCATAAAGTGAGCATGACTGTAAAAGGACAAAGATACCAAAGTGTCCGTACACATCAGTCCAGCTACTGCAAGTCAATAATCTCTAGCCAGGGTTTTGTTTCGAATATTACAGGTTGGTAAGGACCAACAAGTGGCAAAAAGCATCATGCCAGGAGCTCTGGACAGAGCCTCATTTACCTTCAAATTCCCCTGAATGCTTACATTTTTAAAAAGAAAATATATTTCATTGATTTACAAAGGCCCATATAGATATAGATGTGGCTTGACTGGGGAATTGTAAACTTGGTCTCAAGTGGGCTTCACGTTCAGCCTGAAATGAATCGGCAGGGAAAGACAATCTGAATGTTACAAATTCAGTGGCTCTAGGGGAAATATTTCAGAGATCATCCTGAAAGTCAGCGTCAGCACTGCCTGAAAAATAAGAGAAGAAAAGAAAAAACCCCGCATGGGGTTCCAGTGATTTCTCCCCTCCAACGAAAGCGGTTTAGTTTAGTATTTCTAGACTCGCCCTTTCTTCTTCTGCCTTGTAGGTTTTCAGAACAGCGGTTGGAGCCGTTTGGCGCCTTGAATTTGTGTAAGTGCCATGCATCGGTGACACAGGGGGTCTCGGTGTCGGAGCAGGAAAGAGAAAGAGAAACAAAAGCCAAGCAGGCTCTCTTCCTCGGTTCCTTTGCCAGTTCCATCATAAAATAGTCAACGCGTTCTTTGGCCGCGCTCCTCAAGGAAGATATACTAACGGCGCTTGTTCCACGCAGCGGGCCGGGCTCCTCCGCACCCCTCCCCCGAGATGATGCTACTGATGGCGACCGAACAGCGTGTCGCTCCTGAACGTGAGCAGCAGATTTGTCAGCGTGTGACAGGCTGACAGCCCAGCTCCCAGCTGCTTGTCCGCTCTTGTTATATCAGTACCTTGTCTGACTGTTCAGCAAAGAGGCAATCTGCTTCCCGCATTCGTGGGAGGCAGGTCGCCAGTTAAAAACAAGTATTGGCTTCAGGCTGCAGTGCCAAAACGCATTGCAGAGATGCAATTTAAACCTTTGTGTGCTCCCCAGGCAACACCTTACAGGCCTTAGCAGTCCAGGCCTCCAGATTAGTTTTGCAAAAACAAAAAAGATAACTCAGAACGAGACCTACGACTACAATTTAGCTCCCATAAGTGTCTTAGCAGAACTTGGTTGAGAAAGGAAAAAAATGTGCTTGGCTCTGACGCCATGAGTGTGGCGGAAGTCAAAGAGAGCTCAGTGTTTCCAATGTTACAATGCTGTTTGGGGGGCGGTTAATTCAATGGAAATACAGCGTTGCTCACAGAGCTTTCAAAGTTCATGAGAAGGATTAAAAGTTCTCATTTTTACTAGCTGGGCTATACTGACACGGTTGAAAAATCACTAATAAAATATTATGCAAGGTAAAAAATCGTAGAAATACATTCATTAGACTTCTGACTGGTAATTACAAAGGCTACTGAATATCCCACCATGTTACTGGCATTATAAAATATAACAAAATGTACTAAAAACTAGAGATCATTGAAGTAAATAAGAGGTTGCAGATGCTGGTCAAAAGGTTTGAGACTGAAGTATTCATGTTAAAGGGAGCAAAGTGAGAGACTCCTGTTTCAGAGGAAAAATCCAATTTTCCTTGAATGCTGTGGGTATGGGTGCATCTTTGCGAGCATCCCTCACTGCTTGGAGCAGCCTGGGTTAGTATACACATGTGGCCATCTGGCACACTCCAATAGGTGGGGTCAAAAAATGAGAACCCAAAAGGACTGACATCATGTCTTTAACGGTTCCTTCCAAGCAGTTTTGGTTCCTTGAACCATTAATAAGCTGTATTTAAGAGTCCCAAAGTAAACACTGGCACAACGCTCCCCAAGGATGGAGGGCAAGCCATTCCAGGTTGATGGATCAATAACTATCATTTCATGCATGTTTACTGCAGAATGATGATCTGACTGGTGGCCCCTTACAATCTTGTTCTAGGGCGCAGTGTGTTGGGTCTCAGGAAGGGTCCAGTGCCAGTGATCTCTAGCCTCTCTGGAGATTCAGGACCTGCACACCCACCTATCCATAATCTTTCTTTTCGTTGTGTAGGACTCAGGAGACCAGAGTATCCTTGTAAACCTGAAGCTTTCTCATGGCATAGACATTAACTGACTAACAAAATCCATTTGTTTTCTTAAGAGAGCTAATAAAAAACAATAGCAAAAGTCAAAGCATTTGTAAAAAATTGAATGAAAATGCGCTAAGTACTTTTTTGTTAAAATTTAACAGCCCCAATATCTAGTCATATGTGGCTAATTAAATATGTTTTTATACCCCTGTGCAATAAAATGTTCCAGAGTCACTATAAAGGGAGAGACAAGAAAATATTCCTGATTCTCTTTACTGAAAAAGAACAGTCTAAGCTATGTGTAGTTTTGGTGGTTAATTAATTAGACATCAGATAGTAGGTAGATAAAAATAGATGACAGATAGATGTGGTAGAGGTTGATAGCTGGACCCCGGAAGGATATACATTATAGTTTAAAATGGATACACAAAGAAGGATGCACACGCTACATTTTTGTGTTGATCTTTGGCTTTTCTGTGTTTCTGAGGTTTTCCTTCATGAAGACATGGTGTTTTATCAGGATGCATACACTATTAAAATGGAACACTGTCAACAGGAGAGGTGCACACTCTTCCTATTTCATTGCTATTCTTTTTTTTTTTTTTTTAGAAACATAAAAGTACAAAAACATATTGACAAACAGACACCCATTATCATAGAAAATAGTACAATCACAACTAATCTATAGACAAGGTGATATGGTCTCAACAGTAGTTGTTGCTTTATCCATTGATATCTTCGAATTGTAGATGTATG
>PVLD010035230.1:0-11966 GCA_004027595.1 Dinomys branickii | reverse complement strand
TGTCTGACTAAATTTGCATGTCTGTATATGGGTCCATACATCTACAATTCGAAGATATCAATGGATAAAGCAACAACTACTGTTGAGACCATATCTCCTTGTCTATAGATTAGTTGTGATTGTACTATTTTCTATGATAATGGGTGTCTGTTTGTCAATATGTTTTTGTACTTTTATGTTTCTAAAATAAAAAAAAGAACACCCACACTGAACAACTTCAGTGAAGTGAAAGAATTAGCTCATTGTTGGTCTGTCAATTTTAATAGGGAATAATTTATTTTACTCTATTTACTTTGCAATATTCTGGGCTTTCCCATAAAAGGACTCAAAGTGATCATCTGCCAATCTTAAGCTGAAAGGATCCCATCTGATTGTACACATGAAGTTCAAAGATCTTCCTTTTCCGTTATAATGGTACATAAATATTTTTAGAACATCTCATGGAAGGACAATTTTCTCATGCTTCACTATGCTTCATGACTTCTCCTCACAATGAGCTCCAAGGAAAGCACCTGTGATGCTTGTGTGGGACCCCTGTGGCCATTTTACACAAGCCCCGCACTGTGACACTGAAGCAAGTGAGCACAAGGACTCCTCACAGGACCTCCTATTTGTTTATTCCCAAATATCTCCTGAAAGGACAGGGAAGATGCTCATTCTAAAAGTACTCAAATAGAACAGAATCATGGGAAATTGCAAAGGCTAAGATATACCAACAACCTCAGAGGTGAGGTTCAGTATGACTTGTTTGTCTCTCCCTGGCTGTTTCAGAGAGACGTCATTGGGAGGCTGTCTCCCTGTGAACTATACCACAGTGGAAGAACTGGACCCCAGTGCAGATTTAGAAAGACCTATCCTGTCAAAGTTCCTCTCTGTGCATTATCTTTACATCCCATTCAACTCTGAGATTCAAGCACTTTAATTTTCATGTCTACTCCTGAGTAAAATAACCCCTCTCCCCACTGCCACTGCAATACCCCTATCTTGTGCCTTCTTCTCTTCATACTATTAGTTTGTGTCCCACTGATTACAAAAAAATCTGTGCCCCAGATCAGAATTGATGTTAATCTATGACCCACTTAAGCTAACATCTTTGCAGGATAATATAGGCTGTAGTCTTTTGTAAGGGAGGTAATAATGTGAAACATTACATAGGAGGTGGGGGGATGATAAAGCGGTCAGGGTGGGCTGACAGTGGTTTATATGGAAAGTATTTAGGAAGAGGGACATCTTTCCCAGAATCACCCTGATGATATCTTATTGGCCAATGCATACTCCCTGAGTAGAATAGAGTTAATACAATCTTAGCAACCAGTGCTTCCTCCCACAAGGATCAGCTCAAATTTACCTTCATTTTCATTTGCTCTTTGGACTGAATTCACCAAACAAAAGGAGAGCCATAAAATTTATTCCTTGTAACTTTACTGTTAAGATCCAATGAGATAATACATATTGGATTGCTGTGAAGAGAGTGATAGATTTACTATATTATTAATGAGTCATCTTATAATCCCTGACATCTAGATATGATTTCTAGTTTTCCATGAGAGAAAACATGAAAAATATGCTGCTACCATTGATATTTTGAATTTTCTTCATAGGGCAGAAGGGAAAGAGTTCAGTGAAGGAAGAATAAATAAATTTAAACTGGCATCAGAATTGTGCATTCAATATCTATTTCTATCTTGGCTTAGACATCGTGACTATCTATAGTCTATAATAGTTAATTGTACTTTATTTAATGCACTAAGGATGAAATGGTCCAGATAGACTCTGAGTTTGCTCTGACCAACAGGGGCAGATAGTCTTTGTGGCTGTTAAATTCCTGAAACATAATTAGAAGCTTTGGTGAGTTGTCCAATGTTGGATGGATTATATTAATTTTAGTACATTTTTGACAATCCTCCAATAAAACAGTTCCTATTGAAATGAGGATTAATGAATCATTTTTCAAAGGAGACACTTGTTTCAGAACTTATAGGGATATCTCTAAGAGAGAAGAACACAGGAAGTCTTTAAGTCAGCTTCACAAAGAGCATGTGGCTTCCAAATCCTCAAAATGCCAGGATCTCTCAAACCAGGACAGCCATATCAATCACCACCAGTCAGGACTCAGTTTTTCAATATCAGCTGAGGATAATTAAACAACCTGGAAAAACTGTCTGAAGAATAAAGAATGAAGCCCTGGTTCAATGAAGTTAAATTTTCACTTTAGAGTCTCATGAAGCAGCCAATTACAGTAGTTACTCCAGCTTGCCAGGAGGAATTCTACCAGTTGATACTCATTGAGCAGTGAGTGACTACAGAATCATATCTAAGGAGTGCTTAGAGAATAGATCTCTCATACAAAAAACAAAGCTTTTTCCTCAAGTACCTGGCACCATCCATGGAAAGCCCTGATTTCCATTCCTCAGGGAGAGCTCTGGTAGGCAGATTCCTTATAGAGAAGATGTGGTAGATCCAGTTACTGCCTATAGCATGACATGGGCGCCAAATGGGTTCAGCTGCTACTGTCAACTGGAAAAGCACACTCACCACCACCCAAGGAGACATATCTGTTTGTTTTAATGAACATAAATCTACATCAACCTCAGCATGACTAAAAACAAGCCAATAGACTTGTCAATGTACTTGTGACTTCAAAAAAGCAAAAGAGGGTGAGGGGGATAAAGTACAATTGTATTTAATTAACCAAAGCACAACACCGATTCTGACTGAATGAGGCAGTGAAACTCTATAGTTCAGAGGTGGATTTTAGAGAAGTCAATTTTCATTTAACCTGCATTGCTGTTTGTTCAAATACTGTAATTGGAGATCTCTGAAGGTGACTAGAGGCACTACTCATTTGAGTATAGCTTTTAGGTTATAAGTTAAGAAAATATTTGCCTTTGGGGCAGAAAACATCAAGTGAATTTGACCAGTTGTTAGAGCAAGCCTATCAGAAACCATTTGGCCATTTGTTTGATGACCATATGGTAACCTTCTGTTGTTTTTAGAAGGGTGAGATCAGGGACTTGAGCAGCCCACCACCCAGGCTATTTCCAGGAGCTTGATGCTATGACAATATATACAACCTCAGGAACCTGAGTTGAAACTGCCAGATTTCAGGAAGGAATTTATGAAACACTTATCCTGCTGGATTTCAAGTAAGGGTGCCATTGCATATATTCGGTGTACACCACATCTATTTTTTAAATTGACAATAAAACTGCCAAGGGCTATTTGAACCCTGAATGCACCTCTCTTCAGTCTGTTTTGTAGATAAATACCCTTCTACACACAGATGAGTTTGTGTCCTTAGTTGTGCTACTGTGGTTGCCTTGGTGTCCTGAATAACTTCAAAGCATTTAAATTTATTGATCATTTTGGCTTGGAGCAAAAGCCAGAAGTCACATGGTGCCTGATCTGATAAATTAGATGGAGGAAGACTCTCCTTAATATTTTTGCCAACCTGCTTTTTGCACTGAAAGTCACTTAGCAGAAAAAACCATCATACTTTTGGTCACACCTCATAAAAATGCTCATGTAAAAGGACTAGCAGAGCTGCTTCAGAAGAGAGAAATAAGAAGGATCAAGTAAGAAGAATCAATATGCAAATGTACCAATTATCCATGACAATTGCATTTATTAGGAATCACATACATATACATAAAAAAATTGTTTTAAAAAGAAAATGCCAATAGTGATGATAAGTGTATTTGAACCAAGGGGGAATTTTTGTAGGGTGGTTAATCACAATATTTCATTTATTATAATAATTTTTAAAGTTGAAACTGTCAATATATTTTGATCACTCTTTGTATCTATCATTGCTCTGTGTGTGAATCTGTCTTTCCAAGAGAATTCCAGTGCATCAAAGGAATCTCTTTCCAACCTTCATCAAATGCAGCATTTTAAGCGCAAGATTTAGTACATAGAATATAAAATATTTATGAAAGGAAGGAAGAAAAAGAGGGAGGGAAGGAAGAAGGGAAGAAAATTTTGTAGACTTTTAAGTAATAGCAAGAATCATCATTTATCAGTTCCCTACCATAAAATAGGAATTGTTCTAATTACTTAATACCTACTTCAAAATGAAATTGGTGGATAAATTCTAAAGTACTATAATCTCTTTTACAGTGGGAAAACAGAATTTTTCAGTGGAATTAAATAACTTCCTTACCTTGCATAAATGGAAAACAGTAAAATTCACATATGAAGTGTTTTAATTTACTAAAAATTCTGTCTTTCAATCCGGCGCCCCCAGAAAACACCAGAACCTCCCAAGTTTCAGCAACTAACCTCACAAGAAATATGAACTTAGTAGAAGATTGTTGGCTCTAGCACCTAGAAAATCTTTAACAGCAAGTAACAGAAACACTATGAAGCTCAGTTAAACCCCTGTTTTGTTTGTTGTTTCACAAATCACAAGAAGACAGTGTCCTGGCTTCAGCAATCAGCACAAACTATAGACAGGAGCCAGGACTGAAGACGTCACTAGGAGCATCCGTCTCACTTCTCACTTACTCTGCGCATCATTCCACCTTGAGAATGAGCACTTTCTGTTTTTCAGTTTAATTGATGAAACAAAAATGAGCTTTCTCACAGTCCCAGAACATATCTGACACAAACACAAGCACACAAAGAGCCTTAGCTCAGTCCTAATCCAGATTTCTGCAGAAAAGCATTTTATTGGCCTAAGCAGTCCAGAGGACCCCCTCATCCAAATGCTACACATGAGGTCATGAACTACTAAAAAGGTCAGTAGGGACTCTCTCTGGCCTGTGAGCATATGGATTCATGCATGGGTTGTTTTTCAGAATAGGAAGAAGAATGTAAGATGAAGAGACACTAAAATTATCCACTGTGCTTATTGTTCAAACCTTTTATGACACCTCATTGCCTTTTAACCCCATTTAAGAGATAATTAAACTAAATTTATATTTCTTATTGTACCAACAAAATCTTAAGTATTTTTGCTTATACTGAAGAGAAAATAGTTTACTCTTTCATGCTTTTTACAATTAAGTTTATTGGTACATTTAGGTATATATAAGTGTCACATTCATCACAGGGATTTTACATCAGTACATGATATATCTTGATTCTTTTTCCCCCATTCACTCACCCTCCCTTCAACCCCTCTTCCCCTCTGTATTTAAAAGCCATTTCCATTATTTACATCTTTTCTTGTTTTTCCCCCTCTTGCATTTCTTCATCCCCCACCCCTAGTTCTCCATCCCATTTGAAAATTTTCTTCTTATTTCACAATATCTATTATACATTTTGGTCCTTATTGATACTTTTGCTTTCTCACACTAGAAAAGCAGTGGGATTTTTATGTATGTGTGTCCCATTTATTTCACTCATGAATGTGGTTTGAAGGTCCATCCATTTAGCAATAAATGTCTCCAGTTTTTTCTTCTTTATGGCTGAGTAGTACTCCATTTTACTAAAAAAAAAACACATCTTCTTTATCCATTCATTGGTCCGTGGGCATTTGGATTGTTTCAAGCTATTATTAACTGTGCCTCTATAAATATGGTTGTGCTTATATCCCTGTGTTATGTTGCTTTTAATTCTTTTAGAAAAATATCGAGAAGGGAAAGAGCTGAGTCCAATAAGTCTTACAATCCTAACATTTTAGGAGTCTCCACTCTGATTTCCACAGTGGTTCCATCAGTCTACACTCCCGTCAACATGGTAGAAGAGTTCTCCTTTCCCCAGAGCCTCGCCCACATTTTTTATTGGCTGAATTCTTGATGAAAGCCATTCTTTCCAGAGTGAGGTGAAATCTCAGGGTTGTTTTAATTTATATCTCTTGTATGACCAATCATGTTGAACATTTTTTCATGTATTTATTTGCTGTTTCTACTTCTTCATCTGAGAAACGTCTATTCATTTCATATGCCCATTTTTGGATTGGGTCTTCAAATTTGGGGGATGTGATGTCTTTTAGTTCCTTTTATATCCTAGATAGTAGTCTTTTATATGAGGAACACTTAGCAAAATTTTTTCCCATACTGTGGGTTGTTTCTTCGCTCTGTTGGTCGTTTCTCTTTCTGTGCAAAAGCATTTTAATAACATGAGATCCCAATTGTTGATTCTTTGTGATAGTTCCTGTGTGACGTGGGTTTTGTTCATGAAGTCTCTGTGTACACCAATGTCTTCAAGAGTTCTACTTCTATCTCCCAGCAAATTTAGTGTTTCTTTTTTTTAATATTTAGATTTTTGATGTATTTCAATTTTAGTTTGGTGAATGGTTAAAGATACAGATCTAGGGGGCTGGGGATATAGCTCAGTGGAATAAGCACTTGCCTAGCAAGCGTAGGGTCCTGAGTTCGATCCCCAGTACCGCAAAAAAAAAAAAAAAAAAAAAGATACAGATCTATTTTTATTCTTCAGCATGTGAAAACTAGTTTTTCCAGGAGCATTTATCAAAGAGGCTATCTTTCTTCCAGAAAAGGCATTTGGTACTTTTGTCAAAGACAAGGTTACTGAGTATATCTGGAGTTCTTTCTACAGTCAATTTTTCCCCTGAGTACCCTGTTATTTTTTTCACAGTAGATTTGTAGTACATATCCAAATCAGAGAATGTAATGCCTCCTGCCTTGCCTTTGTTGGTCAGAATTGCCTTTGCTATACTACCTTTCTTCTGGTTCCAAATGAATTTTTAAATATTTTTTTCTAATTCTCTGAGATATGCTGTTGAAATTTTGATTGGGATTGCATTAAATCTGTACAACAATTTTGGAAGTATGACCATTCTGACTATCTTGGTTCTTCCTACCCAAGATCAAGGGATAGTTTTCCATTTCCTGATATCCTCTTCAATCTTTTTCAGAGTACTGTAGTTTTTAATGTAGAGATCATTTGCTTTCTTCATTAGATTGCTTGCTAGATATTTCATTATTGGGGATGCTATTTTAACAGCTGTTGTTTCCCTAATTTCTCACTCTGTGAGTTTGCTTCTCATGTACAGGAAGGCTATTGATGTTTGAGCATTGTGTTTTTATCCAGCTGCACTACTTAATTTGGTTATTAAATCTAGAAGTCTTTTGGTGGAGTTTTTGGGTTCGTCTATGTAAAGTATCATGCCATCCACAAATAATGGTAATAATATTTTTTTCTTTTCATTTATTTATTCCATTTATTTCTTTTTCTTATATAATTTCTATGGCTAAGGTTCCCAGAACTATATTGAATAAGAATGGAGACAGTGGACATACTTGTCCTGTTCTTGATTTCAGAGTGAAAGCTTTTAGCTTTTATTGATTTAGCATGATGTTGGCTGGTGATTTGTGATGAGTGACTTTTATCATATTGAGATAAATATCTTCTATTCCAAATTTCTGTAGGTCTTTTTAACTCATGAATGGGTGTTTCACTTTGTTAAATGCTGTTTTTTTATCTATTGAAATGATCATGTGATTTTTTTCCTTGGCTCTGTTAACATTGTATATTACATTTATTGATTTGCATATGTTGAAACATCCCTGTATCATTGGGATGAATCCTTCTTGGTCATGATGAATAAACTTCTCAATGATTTGATGCATTCTGTTTTCCATTACCTTACTGAGGGTTTTTTGAACTATGTTTATTAGGAAGATTGGCCACTAGTTCTCTTTTTTGTTTGGAACCTTCTCTTGTTTTAGTATCTCTTGTTTTAATGCTTGATTCCAAGAATGAATTTGGAAGTATTGCTTCTCTTTTAATTTTGTTAAAGATTTTGAGAAATAGTGGCTTTAGTTATTCTCTAAAATTCTTGTAGAATTCGGCAGTAAATCCATCAATCCTTGGAATTTTCTTTTCTGGTAGGTTTTAATTACATCTTTAATTTTATGTATTGATATTTGTTTATTTGGAATTTTTATATCTTGATTCAGCTTTGGTAATTCATATGCATCTAGGAATCTGTCCATTTCTTCTACTTTCTCCATCTTATAAGTACACAGGTTTTTGAAGTAGGTATTGGTCTTCTGAATGTCTGTAGGATCTGTTCTTATTTTACTCTTTTCATTCCTAATTTCATGGATTTGAGTCTTTACTTTCCATTTTTTGATAAGGTCAGGTAAGGGTTTGTCCATTTTATTTTATCTTTCAAAGAACAAATGCTTCAATTCATTGACACTTTCTTTTGTTTTCTTGATCTCTATTTCATTAATTTCTGTTTTGATCTTTATAATTCCCTCCCTCATACAGGCTTTCAGATTGACTTGCTCTTCTTTTTCTAGAAGCTTCAGTTTGAACATTAAGTTTTTTATTTGAGCTTTCTCTGTCTTCCTGATAGGGATATTCACTGATACAAATTTCCCCCATAAAACTGCTTTCATTGTGTCCCATATATTCCAGTATATTTTATTGGCCTTATTGTTTAATTGTAGAAACTGTCTACTTTCTTCTTTAATTTCATTTGTTTCCCATTGTTTGTTCAGGAGGGTGCTATTTAATCTCCAGGTGTTTATGAACATTTTTTGGTTTCTTTGGCATTGATTTTCAATTTCATTGCACTATTCTCTGGTAATATGCATAGGGTAAGTACAATCCTTTGCATACTTAAGCATGTTCTATGAGCTAGTATGTGGTCTATTTTGTAGAACATCCCATGTGTAGGTCAGAAGAATGTGTATCCTGATACTGTGGGGTGGAACACTGTTTAGACATCTCCTAAATCCATTGTTTAGAAGTTTGGTTCATTTCTAATGTTCCATTGTTTATTTTTGTCTAGTTAATCTGTCTGTTTGTGATAGTGGTGCATTTAAGTCCCACTTCACAATTTTATTAGTGCTTATTTGACTTTTCATGTCCATTAATATTTGTTTTAAATAGTTGAGGGCACTGGTATTTGGTGGGTATATATGTTTATGATATGTATCATAATCATCTTTCTCTTGGATTGTTCCTTTTACAAGGATATAGTGAATTTTTTTGTTTCTTTTAAACAGTATTGTCTTAAAATCCAATTTATTTGTAAGTAGAAGAAGTACTCCTAGTTTTTCCTGGGTTCCTATTGCATGGGCTATTCTTTTCATGCTTCGACTTTCTGTTTATGAATTTCTCTTTCAATTTTGAATCCAACATATTTTTGGATTTTGCTTCTTGATCCATTCTGCCAGTATGTGTCTTTTGATTGATGAGTTGAGACTAGTAAAATTAATATTTGTAACTTATATGTATTGACCAAACATTATTATGTTATTTCCTTGGTGTTAGCTACATTTCCCCCCTTCTATTTAATTGCTTGACTTGCCTGGTGGATTCATTTGGTTGGGACTCATAGAGTTGTAATCCTTGTTATCTCTTCCTAGAATGCCTTCAGAACATTTTAAAGTGCTGATTTGGTGTTCATTAATTTCCTCAGGTGTTCTTTGTCATGGGAGTATTTTATTTCTCCTTTAAGGTTGAAAGCTAGTTTTGTGAGTACATCAATCTGGTTTGGAGGTTGTTTTCTTTTAGGGCTTGAGATACATTGCTTCAAGCTCTAATTGACTTAAGGGTTTATGTTAAGAAGTCTCCCATGATTCTGACAGGTTTTCTTTCTAAGTAATTTGTTTCTTATCTCTAATAGCTCTTGATATTCTATCCTTATGTTGGATTTCTGGGATCTTGACTGTTATATGCCTTGGTATAACTTTTTTAACTATGGCTGACTGAAGTTCCATATGGATCACTTATCTGTATGTTAAATTATTTCTCCCTACTTGGGAGGTTTTCTGCCATGAATTCTGTGAACAGGTTTTCATATCATTTGCACTATCTCTTGCTTTTTTTACTGTGATCAATCTTATGTTATTCTTCTTTGTATCATCTAGAAGCTGCTGGATTTATTTCTCATGTCCTCTTGGTATTCTTAAGAAATATTTCTTTTCATGACCTTTAACCACAAGCCTGTCTTCTATATCTGATATTTTGTCCTTGCATAGGCTTATTCTGCTCTGCAGAATTTTTAGTCTCCTGGATATCTGTTTCAAGAATTTCATTTCTCTCCTATGTTGGTTTTTCATGGCTTCCATCACTTTCCTAAGCTCCTCCTTTTTAAAAAATCTGTTTCTGCTGTAGAGTTGTTAATCATGTCTTTCTTTATGGTCACTACCACTCTAATTATCTGATAAATTATTTCTGATGTGTATTCTGGAGCTAGAGTCTCATTCATCTGCTTTGCTTCTTCCTATTTTACCACTTCAGAGAGTGCAGGCGGGTGGTTCTGGATAGTTCAACTTCACCATCCCCTGGGTTTGCCTTTGATTAGTTGGAAGTCTGGGGTTGCACCTTGTTTAAGTGTCTTCTCACTTTTTTTAAGTTTAGTTCCTGGGTGTATGCTTGTAAATTGCCTATGGAAACTAGCTTTATTGCTAGTACTTAGAACTGTTAAGAAGTGACCACTTCTCAGAGGTGTCTTACAAGTGTAGCTGGCTTTTAGGCTTTGAGTCTGTTGCAAGTTCCTACCCCTTCAATTCATTTGGGATAAGTTGCTGCCTACTTGGCTCAGCTTCTGATACTTTGAAAATGGTCTATAGTACTTTTATGACCCCTAGGTAATTTCAGTATTTGTATACCAGAAAGAGCCACTAGATAGAACAATTATGTCACTTCGGTTAAGGTGGTGCAATCAGCAATAACAATAGTATGAAACACAGCCAAGAAAATAGCAAAAAGAGGTACCTATTGATTTGGAATCTTTTACTATATGAACTAGATATTTGGTTAAACAACAAAATCTAAAATGAACAGAAAATTTTATGTGGTACATAAACCCTTAATGTAGCAATTTTAGCCTCAGTGGAGAATTAAAAGGGGCTGGGGGAAAAATAGAAAAAGGGAGGAATAGGAAGAGATTAGAATCAAGGCAGGAAGACAAAAGAAGATCATGAAAATTTTAGGAAATTGGTGAAGAAGAATGAAAGGAAGTAAAAATAAAAACAAGAACAGAACAGCAACAACAGAAAAACTAGAAACCATGTTTACACTCAAAAACAAGAATAAACAAACAAAATAAAAACAAGAAACAAGAAAAGAGAAAGGAAAAAAGAAAGTGTAAAAAAATTTACTTCAAAGTGTGTCTCTACTGTCGCAATATGAGCAGACAGAGTATAGATCTGAGTTGATTAATACCAGCAAGCCACCTATGGCTTTACGGTGGGACAGTGGATAATCCCAGTAAGCCTGTACCTTTAGACTCACTGAAGTTCAGGCTAGTTTCTGGCCATGAGATTGGAAGCAGGCCAGTTCAGCCTGCAGTAGTCTGTATGCCTCCTGCTGCGTTGAGATAGCTTCCTATGCCCAACAATTGGAGCTTCCAGATTGAGCCAGCAGTTGCTTTGAGTTTTCAGCTCAGTTGCCCCACCTCAAAGATGGCTCTTTGCCAATTGTTCTCCTCTGGGGCTACGTAAATTGGAGTAATTCACCAGCCACTGCAGTTTACTGCATGCTCTGGTCCATTCCACTGGGGCCTTTTTTCTGTAGAGGCCACTGGCTTTGTCAGTAGTCACAGTACATCTGCAGGTTTGAGTTACCCTTCCTATTCAGTGAGTCTGGATTCAGGGAGAGAGAAATGCCTGCCACGCCCTCCCTCTTCATCATTAAAGTCTCTTGCCTCACTTTTTACATGAGATTCAAGTCTCACTTCAGATCCTTGTTGCATCCCAGGGAGCAAACTCCCTCCTTCTCCTCCTTATATTGCTATATTCCAGTGTCTGGACCCCAAATCTCAGAGATGCTCTTTGTCTGCTGGTTACACTCCACCATCTTCCTGGAAGTCCAACTCTTTAATCCTTCAGAGAAATTTTAAAATATATATTATAGAAATTTTCAACATTATGAAATTCAAAATCCTTGAAAGAGTAGCAAGATACTAGTATAGGAAACAAGTATTATATCTTATCTAAAATATACAAAAAACTAAAATATTTAATTCAAAAAGGTTACTTGAAAAATCTTAGATACTGTTAAAATTTTTCTGAGAATTTTCAGAAAAGATCAAAGTT
>PVLD010035229.1:0-11967 GCA_004027595.1 Dinomys branickii | reverse complement strand
TCGGGAGGCGGGAGGGACCGAGCCGGCTGCGCTCCCACGGCGCCTGGACCGAGCCAAGCTTCCTTCCCGCGCGGATCGTCCCTGGCTCCCAGCGACTGGGGCTTTCCCACGTCTCGCCCCGGCAGCCTGGTCCGCCCTACCACATCTCCCCCGGCATCTCAGAGAAATACGCCCAGTCTAAACTTCCCAGCCGAGGTCCTGGCATTCACGCTCGCCAAGTCTGTCTCGAGCTGGTGGTGTTTATTAAGGAGGTTCGCTCCCTTGCTGCTCACCTGGTCGCCATCTTCCCCGGACCACCTGCATAGTAAGTTTAAATCCAGTCTGAACTACATAGCAAGACTCTGTCTCAATAAATAAATAAATAAATAAATATTCTACCTAATGTGTCTACCTGACGCGCACCCTTTTCTCTCTGTCTCACTTCGTTCTCTCCCTCGTTCTTCTTTCCTCTTTCCATCCCTCCCTTTATTCTCCCCTCTCCTCCCTTGTTCCTTCTTCACATTCATGTGGCTCAGAAAATAGCATAGGGAACTGATATCAAATAATGCATGGATTACTATGTATGATTTCCAAATAATGAAACTGAGACAGAGAAATGTTTAGGAAGTTATCTGAGTCCAGCCAGCTAGAAAATCCTTGGACTGAGCATGTCATTTCTGTAAGGGTTTTCTCTGTACTGATCTGCTCTACAGCATCATTTCATAGATATCCTATTATTTTCTCTGATCAAATGCTACTAAACCCGTGCTCTTGTTTCCCTTTTAGAGAAGGGCTCATTCCTAGCCTAATAGCAGCTATTAACATTCTCATACAAGGTCCTTTTAAAATGTAGGAATAGCTTTGAGATTAATTCCTTTTAAAGCAAACTTGAACTCACTTTTCTGTCAATGCTATGAAGAGGAAAATAGTCTTGCCCAAGGTCGATAAAGAATTGAACAGTGAGGTTAATAATAAAAGCAGAATTAGAAGCTGTTTCTGTGGTGATAGGCCATGTGCAAGCCTATAAAATAAATAGCAATTATCATATTAGAAAAATGAGTCTCAGAATGAGTGCTGTTTCTGACAACTCCACCTATGTTCTGCTCTCCGCTGGCTTGCTCACTTTGTGTCTCTTGTTGAATAAATCAATGCATGGCACTCCTCACCCTTGTGCTAAAGATGACAGCTATTTGTTTCACAGAAACTCAATAACTACACATGAATCCATGCTGTTAAAAAAGCACCCCCATAAGTGTTAGCTTAATGTATTAGCAGATATTTCCTGTATCATATTTTTTGTAGGTATGTGCTTGTATACATGATAGCTACAGAAAATAATAATGCTCAGTAAATGGTATCAGATAATATATACAACATACTATATATTATATGTTTTTATGTTATCTCTCTGAAACATAACAATAGTCTTACAAGTTAATAATCATTATTGTCGTTTTCAAGATCTGAAAAAAGAGTTTAGAAAAGTATCATGGTGTGTCCCATTTCCTATTTTTGAAGGGTGATAGGAATTTTAACAAAATTTTACAGAGATACCAAGTGTATGTACATCCCCTTCCTAAACTTGTCCTACAGAATATCCACGTATAAATGAAACCATTAACAATGCCAGAAAGTCACAGGTTTTCTAAATCCTCTGTGAAGAAACTAGTTGCGGATTTTCACTGTCAGATGAGTATGTACCTCAGCATATCAGTTACCTGTATGTCTGAGTCATTTCAGTCAAATATGGAAATCCAATGCTTTTTCGCTTATGATAATAAGCTTGTTTATTTGTTCCAGAGATGGCCTGCAGGGGTAGCTTCTTTTCTATAGCAGAATTAAAGTCCTTTCAGTAAAGGAAGATCCATACTGGGAAAATTCTCTGCCTAAGCTCTTTCTCCTCTGGATACCCTAGCATCATATTCGCCACCACTAGGCAACCCGCCTGAGAGTCATTCTTGACATGAATGCAAGCCTTATGGTGAAAATATTTCTCTGCCAGTGTCTCAAGGACAATGAAAGGGAACCTTACCAAGCAATGCACAGTGGCTGAGCAGCACTCCGAGACAAACTTCCCTTTTGCATGACTGTACTCTCTCTAGCACATCTCCAGCTTGGTGATGAGGTAGCAGTGGGGTTGTGACAGGAGAGTCAAGCTACTTTACACTGCCATGGAGGTTACAGGTTCATGTTTAGTTGTTTCTTTCATAAGCTCTACATCATTTTGAAAATATCTAGAGTTCCCTGAGCAGTCACAACTGGGACCTTGTTGCCCAACAAGGTGCATTTCTAGGAAAGTATTGTTGAGCAAAAGCTATAGTATCTACAACAGTGGCACTTAAAGTGCATTTTCCAGATCACCACCATCATGGCTTGAATCTTTGTTCAACAATTTCTGGCACCTTATTCAAGACCCACTGACTCAGGAATCCTTGAGATCTGAGCCTGAAAATCTGTGTTTCATTAAACCCTCCATGTGATTCTGATGTTCACTAAATCCTAAGAACTACATTTTAATGCAGAGCTTCTCACATATGGCTGCATTTTAAATCACTTGGGGAAGTTTCATAGTAATGGCAATTACATGAAAATATCCATAAATAAACCAAGAGCATGCACTTAGCTTTTGTTTCTTTGTTGCTTGCTTATTATATAAATTTAATGAGCACCACCACTAAGACCTAAAAGTTAAGGGTTATGGCTCTGGGATTCTACAGACTTGTATTGGAAGCAGATCATATTTTATCTCTGCAAGTTCATCCCTGAACTTGTCTTAGCCACCACTCACTCTTCAGAGGGATTCAAATATATAATAACTTATAGTCCAAGTTATATGTCAAATATACAATATTTAGTTTGTATACTACCAGATATTTATGAGGCGGGAATTAATGCTAATTTGAAGATGTGGAAACTGAGTCATGGGTATATCACGTAACCCTCTCTTTAATTCAGTAAGTGGGGGACCTACAGTTTACACTCGACCTAAGCCAAAAGGATGAGAAGTGATAAGGGACATACAGTTTAAACACTGGTTTCTTAACGCAGAGCCCTTTCACTGGGCTTCTGCTTAACCACACTCAGCAGGTGTCCAACATACATTCTTTGCTTCTTTCCCAAAATTTCACAAATTATTTGTCTTATACTCCTGGCATGTTCTTTAGCTGAGTAACACTGAACTAAGTGATTTTCTCTGTAACAGTTTGTAGGAGGTAATCACCTATTTTTTTTCCAAAAAGAGACAGAGACAGAGACGAACAGAGACAGAGGTTCTTTTAACTCAAGTGGGAAGGAAGAAACAGGGGAATGTGATTGCATGAATGATCTTAGGAGCTTTCCATTTCAAGTATGAGAGAAATGAAAAACGCTTATATTCTATTGGAAAGTTCAGTATTCTTTTGATAGAGTACTCTGTAATAACTATTGCGGTTTTTTTTTTCTTTCAAGATGAACTATTGTTTGTTAGTAGTGAAGGCTAAACCCAGGGCACTCACCCTGAGCTATATACCCATCCTTGTTTTAATTTTTATTGTGAAACAGGATCTTCATAAGCTGCTAAATTATCTGCCTTCTGCCTCAACTTCTTAGAATACTGTGATGATAGGTGTGCACTTCCACACCTGGTTTTGTCTTCTCTGTACAACACAGCCATCCCAATTTAATGGTAGGATAAGCTCCACTGTACGTTTTAAAGTACGACTATTTGAAACCACATGTGTGGTAACATTTCTAACTAAGCCATCTGAGCCAGTGTCAGCAGGATAGGGAAGAAGGGCCTTTCTATCGGTGTCCTCCTGTACATGTGTGTTACCTATAGGCTACAGATGGCTTCGATACTGTCATTAAACAGAACTGGCCTCAGAAGAATTAGTTTGAGTCTGATCTAAAGAAAGAAGAAAAATACATGTTCCTAGAAAAACCATTAGATTTATTGAGTATTTATTATGTACCATATATTGCTCTGGGCACCTGCCACATAGAATCAAACATGATCCCCTTTGGAATATTATGAAGAACAGCTATTAATGTCCTCATTGTAAAGAAAGTTAAATAATTAAAGCCATTCAGAAATTGACAATGACAGAAGTTAAGCAAAGGCATGTTGGCTTTTAATACTGGACTTTTATTCTGTACTGAACTTTTATAAGGTCCTTTTAGGTTATATAAAATAATTGAAGATTTTATACACATTTCTGTCTCCTATTCACGTAATTAACAACAGTTTTATAAATACTTATTCTGTGCTTGACAATTCCAAGAGTCCTGGGAATATACAGGAGAAATTCATGATTATTCATAACATTGTATTCAACTTTATATTAAGTTTTCCACTCATCAATGCAACTACACTGTAAATTATAGTTGATTTTATTAAAAGTTTGTTCAGTGAGTAAATATGTGAGTAGAGACATGAAATATATAGGCCAACACGGGCTCAGGAGACATATAAGCACACCTTACAAAGCACATGCCAGTAAGTTCTCAACATAGACTTTGCCCCTCTGAATTGATTTCTCTATTTTTCCATACTGAAGGAGTCCCTCACTCTTATATAAACTGGTGGAAATCCGAAATTGAACCATTTCCCACTCTTCCGTGCTGCAAGGGGCTCTTGTTTGAGAGTATGCATTCCTCCAAAATGCATAGATGGGAATTTAACTCTACCAAGTGGAGGATATTAAAAGGTGGGTCCACTGGGAGGGGATGAACCCCTTGCCTCTGTGTACGGGATTAATGTTCCTATCACAGACACTGAATATGATCTCATAGTCTTGCCCTTTTTGTTTCCTTCTGATATCTTCTGCTAAGTGGGGGGAGGGTAATTCCTTCTTGGCCTTCTCCCTTGCTTCATGTGAAGACAGAATCACAAGGCATCGTTGTGAAGCAGTAATCATGCCCTTCCCAGACACGGTACCAGCTGATGGTTGCGTCTTCACCTTCCCAGCTCCCATCTAGACCTGTGAGAAATACATTTGCGTTGCTTTTAAATTGTGATAGCAGCAGTAACAAACTAAGAAATGAGATATGGCCGTGTGATTACTTTCAGTTAAGTTAAAAAGAAATGCGGTTTTATGTACAAGTTTAAAGAACTGTGCTGGTAGATAGGAAGCCCATTTCTTTTAACCTTTGTGGATGCAAAGATGATCCCTGGTGCATGAGAGGCCATCCTAAACTAAGAGGGAATGCATTAAGAATTTCAGGGCAGCGGCCTTGAAGGACATAGACCCTCTTCAAGGTTATAAACCTGTCCAGTCTATTATATGTGAATATAAAATTTCTATCTTCAGTCCACATTTGGTTTCCTTTGCTAAAAGCAATTAAATCTAATCCTAATGATTCAGTGTTCTGATGCAAATATATATCACATATTACAGTAAAAGAGGGTAGGGACCATTGAATTTAAGAGGTGTCAAGAAATAGAAATGATTCTCAAGAAGTAGAGACAAAAAACTTGAGGAATGAATGTTTTTCCAGTTTCAAAAGTGAGAAAATTTGTCTAGGAACCAAATCATATATCACTGATTTAATAGTTATATCCCTCTCCAGGTCACGCCTCATTGATGAGTTTAGGTGAATAAGAACATCCAATTTAGATGAACTGAACACCCAATGCAGTAGATGCAGATTTTGTGCTCAAAGGAAACTCATTCTCCCTCATGAACTGAGAGCTCTTTCTCTAGCCACATTTCCTTCTACTGAGCTGTCTGTGACTAGGTAAGTATTTAATGTGTTGGAAGACTGATTTTTCAGCACACTATGCCATATCAAAACTCTTTTCTATATCAATTTTTTCAGAACGCTCTTTTCCAGTTGGAAGAGCTATGAAAATGGTGCCCATCCTCGTCCTCCTCTTCCTCCTCCTTCTCCTCTTCCTCTTAATTCTTCTCTCCCTAGAGAATTCTGGTGCGACTGAGAAAGATAAGTGTGCGTACCAGTTCAAAATTATGGTAGTACAGAGCAAGATGTAAGAGTCTAAGCAGGTGGAGAAGAGTGGACTAAATGGGCTTGAATAGATCTTTGTGCCAGAAAGTAAGTAGGGATTAAGGGGTGATGATGCATTCCAAAGGGACAGCGACACTTCCTTCCAGGAGCTCTCACTGGCTAAATTTGGGAAATTTGAAAATCAAAGTAGTCAGGGAGAGTGACATTATAGTCCAGGGAATAAAATTGCAGTAATGCATACCTACTTACATTTGAATGAATTAATAGATGGGAAATTTTATGAGAATTGGAATATGTGCCTGGCTTCCATAATTCCTCTTAAAGTATTAATTATAAAGGAGAAACCAAATATACTGCCATGGGCAGGCCTGCTAGACATTATCTTTACCTCGTGATTCAAGTAAACATCCTCCAACAGTGGCAAAATCAAAACCAAGTGCTGAGTGATAACATATAATGAGAAGGAGGCCCCTCCACCTTTTCAATTGTCTTGTCATGGATGTGCGGACTGCATATAATCACAGAATACTATCAGATGAATCTAAATCAAGGGACATTCCCCAAAGTAGCAGGCTTGTAATCTTCAAAAGAAGTCAAACCATCGAAGGGTAAGGTAAGACTGAAGAATGGTTACAGGTTGCAGGAAAGTAAAGAGACATAAGAATTAAAGCCACTTCCCTTTGCTATTAAGGGCACCTTTGAACCTACTGTATTAACAAAACTCAGAGATTAGAGGCTCAGTGGCAGTTGGCCCTCTGTATGGCAGGTTCCATATCCGTGGATGCATTTGGCCATGGGTCAAAAATATCCCCTCCAAATAAAATTGCATCTGTGTAACACATGCATAAATTTTTGTCCTGTTTTCATAAACAATAAATATTACTGTTATATATGTAGCATGTATATTGTGTTAGGTATTGGAAGTAATCTTTGGATGATTTTTGAAGGGTATGAGAGGATGTGGAGGTTCTATGCAAGTGCTGAAGCATATTATATAAGGGACTCAGGATTCTGTGGCTGTTGGTGATAGAATCAGCTCCTGCCAATAGTGAGCGAGCACTGTGCGAATGCAGCAGTGTTAGCTCTGTTGTGTAGATGACAGTGCTGTGGTTATAAGGAACAATGCATTTACTGTGGGACGGCACACAGGTGTCAGAAGGTGATAGAACATCAGGTCAACTATTCATTCAAGTATTTTCAGGAAAAGAACATCATAAAAGAGCTTTACAATTTCTCTGTTTACATTGTTTTCAAAGAAGTTAAATAAAAGGAAATAAAGAAAAGAAAAAGAAGATAGTTACAGGTATCTTGTTCTTTTTTTTTTTTTTTTTTTCTTCAGCGCTAGCGATCACATCTAGTGTTTTCGTCCTTAACTACACCCATAGCTCTAACCCCAGGTCATTAAGCCACCATGGCTGGGCCAGAACTTGTGATCCTCCTGCCTCAATCTACCGGAATTCTAAGATTACAGGCATGCATGCACCACCATGCCAGGCTAGGTCCTTTTTTCTATTGGCTTCTTTTTCCCACATCTTTACTAGCAAGTGTTTACAATACATCATAAAAGGGCTCACTGTGGGGAACTGACGCATATGCCCACTGCATCTTCCTACTTTCCTTCGTCCCGCTCCTCACATCCATTCTGTTTCCCTCACTTCCAAATCCACTTGTTTCTCCACAGAGGAGAGAAACCTCCCTTTTTTCTATAATCTCTCTTTTATTTTGCTTTTCAAAATATTTACTATTTTGGTTTCTCATATATAAAAGAAATTACATGATTTTAACCTCTTCAATGTATGGTTTACTTCACTGAGGATTATGGTCTCAAATGCATCCATTTCTTACAGATAGTTTAAGTTTATCTTTCTTTATGGCTGAGTGATATTTTGTAAAATGTGCACATATAGACATACACACGTATGCACATGAAAATATCTGTAGGTGGGCAAATAACCCGCTTCCAAGATAACTATTCTAAGTTATGCTTCTATAAGCATGGGTATTTGTATGTCACTTATGTATGATGTCTTTAACTCTTTCAGGAAGATACCTAAAAGAAGTGTAGCTTGGTTACATAGGGTTTCTATTTTAGTTACTTGTGGAATTGCCACAGTTATTTCTATAGTGATTGTACTAGTTTACTTTCCCATCAACAATGGAGAAGGTGTCATGTTTCCCTACAGCATTGCTAGCATGTTTGTGTGTGTGCATCTGTGTGTATGAATTCATGATCCTACCGATGCTTTCTGAAATGAGGTGCAATCTCCATGTTGTTTTGGATTTGCATTTCCCTAACGGTCAAACATGGTGAACGTTTTGTCATGTACCTGTTGCCCAATTGTGCTTTCTCTTTGAAGAAATGTCTATTCATTTTTAAAAGTGGTCTTTTATTTTGGGGGTTCTAATTCTTCTTACTTCTTTAGGTATTCTAGATAGTAGTCTTCTGTCTGAGGAGTAGCTGGTAAAAATGTTTGCCTCATTCTCTAGATGGTTTCTTTTTTCATCCACCAAGGAAGCTGACCCCCCAGCTGCCTAGGTTCTGTCACCTGGAGAACAGCACAGTAACTAGAAGTGCACAACCAAAGTTCAGGTATATATGGGTTTTAATCCAAGATCTACTACACCTACCCTAGTATATCTGTGTGACTCTTGGTAAATGGTTTCCCTGCTCCTTGTGCTCAGTGACTTCTTTTGTTAAGGATAAAAATACAATAATAGTACTTATCTTTAAAGTTTTAATGAGAATTAAATAAGTGATAGCATGCTAAAAGACTCATGCAGGGTCTGGCATAACAAGCAGTAAATACGTGCTATTTGTTTTGAGGGACTTGTGTTCCCATACATACCTCATTCTCTCTAGCTGCCTCACTGGTATCATTCAACCTGGGACTCGCACAGCATCTCTAGGACATGCTGCAACACTCAGCCACTCCTCTGTGGATGCCACTCCTCTCCTGTACCTCAAATTTGATATTTTATAATCCTTGCTAAAATGGCAAGACATCCAGTTACCAGCATTCTCCTTTGCTCTCTGAACTTATAAGCTCCCAGGGAGTACTGTCATGTTGATTTTACAGGAAGAAAACAGTCTAAAAAGTGAACGATGCCTGATTCACTCAGCAAATGAATGGTACAGCCTTCGAACAACTCTTTTGGTTCAGATTGTGCAATTTTTCTACCACATGGCGCATCCGTGCTTCACTGTGATATTTTAGTCATTGTACATAACGACAGTAATACTACTGCACGCATTCAAAAGTGACAGAAAGAGTTAGGAAGCCAAAGAGTTACAGAGCAGTGGGAAGAGAGAGATGGGGGCGGAGAAAAGCTTGCAAGATTCACAGGGAACATGTCCATCTATCTACCTAATTTCACAATCAGGGAGTTTAGAACTGAATGCTGCAGATAAAGGGGGCCCAAATACAATGCAAGAGAAAATGTGAACTGCATGACTGGCGTCGCTTAGAGAACTGCTAGCGACAGGGGAGACACAGAAGCCTGGATTCTTCACGGAGGGAGATTTCTGGTGAGTCATCAGATGCGATACTATGGTAACGTGCACACTACCGCTCAAGCAATTATTGTTCCCGGAACTATCTAACAAGGGGTATGAGTAGCAGAATCTTCCTCACAGATTATATTTTGAACAAATGTCTGGTGCCCGCAGGAGAAATTATTGCTTTGCAATCATTTAGATCTAAATCTTTTGATAATTTTCAAATACCATTCTTTATCCTACATAAATCAGGTACACATTATCAGGTAGTGGGAGACGCCTTTCAAATTAAACAAATAGACTTCCAGGAAGATGGCGACCAGGTGAGCAGCAGAGGGAATCTCTCCCAGAGACCGATCCTTTGCGCGCGGCTGCCCGGTCCGTGGAGGCAAAATTTCAACTGATCGGGCTGCTCTCTGCGGCCTGAGAATTAAAGGGCCGGCTGACAAGCCGTGCGGCGAGAAGTGGGCGGACCCTGAGAGCTCGGCGCCCAGGGGATCGGTGCAGCGTTTGGGACGCAGCTCGGTTCAAATCGCGTACAGCAGAGAGAGCGAGGGTGGAGGGAAGGACAGCTTCAGCTCTTAACCCAACCGGCTCAGAGGCGGCTGTAACCAGGATTTGTTGGAGGCAGCAGAGCAGAGGAAACTCAGAGAACACGCTACTGGGACAGACTGCGCCAATCTGGGCAGCGGTACGAGATCCCGCTCAGAACCCCACCCCCGCAGCCAGTGCTGCACGACCGGAGCAACAGCGATCGGCGGGATTTCTGAGTTGGGAAAAAGCTCCATCCAGAGAGACACATCTGAACTTCATTCCTGTCTGCACGATCAAAGGGTAAGTTAAGTGGGCGCTCTAACCGGTTTTACCTGAATCCGGAAGAAGCTCAGCCCAGCGAGTAACATCAAAAGAGCTTTAAAAACTGCGGGATCTCCCGGGTGGGAAGAACTGGCTAGACGCCCCAACGGGATTTGTGAGGGGGGAAGGAGCTCCACCCAGGGAAGAACACCGGAGTGCGCTGTCTGTGAGATTCCTGGGGTGGCGAGCTGTTTATTCGCCCGGGCCAGGTCTTGGGGCAGGGAATAGAAGTGGAAATCTAAGCAGACAGGTTAAGGGACATTCTCCAAAGAGAAGTAATCATTGGAGCAGCCTCTGCAGCAGACCTTTGCCTGGTAAACTGCCTGGGGAATTTATAGCTCAACATTTTGAATCTCATACCCAAAAATGAGAAAACAGAGGAAAAAAACTCAGTCTCAAAACTCAACCCCACCCAGAACAAGTTTTGAATGTGAAGATACAGGGGAACCAGGAAGCCTCATAACTTCAAGTTATGAAACGATTGCATCTGAAATGAAACAACTCCAACAGGACATGAAAGAGCTTAAAGCAGAAATAACCCACATACCCGCAATGATTTCTCAGAAAAAAAACGAGCTGAAAACAATGATGGAAGAAATGTTCCATTTACATAGACAAGAAATAGACAAAAGTCTAGAAGAAAATAGAAAACAAATGGAAACGTTACCAGAGCAATTTTAGAATGAATTACCAAGAATGAAACAGTTCCAAAGAGAACGCCAGGATTTGAAAACAAAGGCTGAAAGCATGCAAAACCATTTAAATGAAACCGAAGATAGAATCTCAGAACTTGAAGACAGCATGGCAGCTTATGAGCGTGACAGGAAGAATCTCATGATATCATCAAAGACACAAGAAAAGTCAATCCAACAGCTGCAAGATGAGGCAAAACGAAACAATATTCGAATTATAGGAGTGTGTGAAACAGCAGGAGATCTCACAAATGATATAAAAGGAATACTTGATGAAATAATAGCAGAAAATTTCCCAAACAAAGTAAAAGATACTGAAATTCAGTTAAGCTAAGAATATAGAACCCCAATGATCCATAACCCAAACAAAAACACACACAGGCATATAATAGTCAAGATCCCAGATATCCAGCAAAAGAACACAATATTAAAAGCTGTCAGAGAAATGAAACAGATCACCTATAAAGGAAAGACCACCACAATCACAGAAGATTTCTCAACAGAAACCATGAAATCAAGAAGAGCTTGGAGCAAGATACTACAGATTCTGAGACAAAACAACTTCCAACCCAGACTGATGTATCCTGAAAAATTATCCCTCAAATTCAATGGAGAAATAAAATATTTCCATGTCAAAGAAAAACTGAAGAGCTTCATGAGTGCCAAACCAGCATTGGAAAAAGCACTAAAAGATATTCTAGACAGAGAAAAAAGAGACCACAATCCCAAGAACAGCTATAGAAATAACTCCCTAAAGAGAACAAGTAATTAAACAGTCAGCAAAAGAAGGAAAACTTCAAGTAAATAACATGACCAGAATAAGCCAACATATAACCATGATAACCATTAATGTAAATGGCCTCAACTCAAAAGTCAAAAGAGAAAGATTGGAAGAGTGGATTAAGGAGCACAATCCAACGATATGCTGTACACAGGAAACACATTTTACTCAAAAAGAAATTCACAGGTTGAAAGTTAAAGGTTGGAAAACAATTCTCCATG
>PVLD010035228.1:0-11966 GCA_004027595.1 Dinomys branickii | reverse complement strand
GAAGGAAAAGAGAAAGCGAGTAAGGAAGGAGCTAACGTAGCTCAGCGCAAAGCTGAGTTTAAATCTTTGGGACCACAAAGCTAAGGGAGTTAAGTATAAGAGCTTCCTTATAAGAACTGATAAAGAAAGTTCAAGTCAATATGAAAGGAGGCTGAACAACACAAAAACACCCAAGTATAGTGTTTCTGTATGTGACTGAACTTAATTTTTTAGCTGAAGGTAGACTACCATAACTATACAATGTTTGACGTGAATCCTATGGTCAGGAAAAAAAAAAAAAAGCCAGGTGTGATGGTGCACACCTGTAATCCCAGAACTCAGGAGGCTGAGGCAGGAGGACTGCTGAGTTTGAGGCCAGCCTGGGCTACAAAGTGAGTTCAAGGCCAAGCGGGACTGCACAGTGAGACCTTGTCTCAAAAAGCTCCCCTCAAAAAGAAAAAACAAAAAAGAAAAGTTCAGCATAGATACACAAAACTAAAGAACCAAAACACAATAGTACAAGAAAAAATGATCCAAGCACAGACACACGAAAGTGAGGAACAGAAGAACCACAGAAGACAGAAAACAATACCAAAATGTTGACTTTCCCTGTCCCTAATCACTTTATCTCCTCAGTAGAAACACAGAGTGACCGGACAAAACAGCCAAGAGCTAACTCTATACTGTAGGAGAATCACTTTACATTTAAGGATATACACAAGCCAATAGCAAAGGGATGGAGAAAGATATTTCATGGCTATGGCAATCAAAATAAAACAGGAGTAGCTACAGTTACAGTAGACAGAACAGAACTGAAGTCAGAGAAAACCCCACAAATAACTTGATGGAACAAAATGGACTAAGTACCTGATTAGACACTTGAACACAAACATACAAAGCCTAACCGGTGTTTGAAAACCTACCCCATCACTAATCACCAGGGAAACACAAACCAAACTGCAGCAACACAATTCCATGTACCCATCAGAATGGCTGTTATCTAAACGACAACAAGTATTGGCAAGGATATGTGAGAAATGAAACCCTTGGCATAGCACTGATGGGGATATAAACTGATACAGCCATTATGGAAAACTGTGGAAATTCCTTAAAAAAGTAAAAAGAGAACTATCACATGATCCAACCATCTTACTTCTGGGTATACTTCCACAGGAAATGTAAGTTCTGCCCTCCCATTTTCATCAACAACTTAAACGTGTATGTGGATGTACATATAAAATTCAAGCTTAGAAGAAGGAAATTCTGGGAGATACTGGTAACGGAGTAAGCCAGACACCAAAACAAATACTGTACACGCTCTTCCTTATAGAATCTAAACTCACTGAAAGAGCAGAATGATGATGCCAGAGGGCCAGGAGCTGGAGAAATGAAGAGATGGTAGTCAGAGTACAAAACAGGGCAGAGGGTATGGTTCAGTGGTACAGTACATAATCAGCAGGGTGACTACCTTTCTGGATCGAGGCCATATTCATTTGTAATTGAGAGACTGCCAAGTTTACCTCTATAGAAATTGTAACTATTTACATTCTGCCAACTATAAAGATTACACTCCTAACAATGTAAAAGGAAATAAAAGTTCAGTGATTTCTGAAAAGGCTGGCAGGGAAGAATGCAAACAAGTCAGTTATAAAAGTGCTACAACAGGATGCCTGTGTGTTTCATTTAATTAATGTGCTACGTTAGCCAAGTGACAGATTTTTAAGGGAGAACATATGTTTCTTTGTCACCTAAAATACTTTGTATTTCAAACCTCCCTCCCTCTGTCACTGGGGGCAAACCACAGTGAAAGCCCCACGTGGACACCGGGACCTCGGCCAACCCCCAGGGCGTGTCCTGGGCTAGAGCGCCACGTCCCGCTCTTATATCTGTGTCTATTCAAACGGTTCCAAATGCTGGAGAGCTTTTTAAAAATAACAGGATTCCCCTGTCTCAGGCCTACTGAATCAGAACCTCTGGGGAGAGAGCCAAGATATCTTTTTTAAATGAAAATACATAAATGATGTTTAGAAACAAACTATTAGACCATTTGTAGTCAGGAATATTGAAGCACTGAAAGATTTCCAATCATGTTTGGTGTATTACACGTTTAAAGCATAATACCTATGAAAATACAAAACAAATAAAGTACTTTTGTGTTCTATTCAAAAGTTAAAAAAAAAAAAGATTCAAAAAGGGCTGGGGATATAGCTCAGTGGAATAAGCGCTTGCCTAGCAAGCGCAGGGTCCTGAGTTCAATCCCCAGTACCGCAAAAAAAAAAAAAAAAGTTAAACAGAAGCCCCTTTACCACATATCTGAGATATAAAATGCTTAAAATAACTTGATTTTTAACCACATCAGAAGGGTTTTTTGTGGTGGTTTTTTTCTTTTCATTTTCTTTGACTAGCTTACCTGAAAAAGTAAGAGCACCCTCTGACAGTATTGTGGGTATAGTTCTCCAAGGTCTTTTCACTGCCATAATCCTCCGAGGGATCAGACCAAAGCAGGTCACACACTGGCCCAAAGGCCGGAGGTTCAGTAAACCTGTCTAACTGGAAGACATGCAAAAGCCAAAAGACAAAAATCAGTAAAACAAAAAGGCTCTTAGAAGCAGGTAGGTCAAAAACCCTCTTTCACCTGTAGGAATGTATTAGGAGAAAAGATAGTAAGCCCCCAAAGGGTTTTCCTGCCAAAAAAAAAAAAGAACATTGAAACAATTCAGATATTTCATTTTTATTATTTTCTGTGGTAAACATTCCTAAGTATTCCCACTGTCTAACCACACCACTGAAAGGGTTTCCACCTCTGTGGGCGGGGCTGTGGTGCATGTGCAGGGCCTGAGTCTGTGCCTCCGCGCCTCAAGAAGGGCAGGTCGACAAGGGCATCCTGCCACCCCAATCTTAAAGCTGTGCTCATTCAATCTGAATGTGAAATTGGTCACTAGAGAGACACTATTTTAGGAAAACCATGTGAGGGTAATTTCAACTGCCTGTGGGGACCAATGTTACCAGGACAGCAGGAAGGTTTTAAACTGGTTCTGTTCAGTGTTTATTTCATTTTAATGGATAGTTATTTTTAAAAGAATGCTAGTTTAATTTTGTATAAGGTTTTCATCTTTTCCACCCTATGCAGTAGAGGCATTTCAGCATCAGTTATTACCACATTCTTAGTCACTACTGCTTTAGTTAAAAGCATAAACACCCAAAGAATACAAGTAACGAGAATAGCTCACTGCCAAAAGGACGACTTCTGCAAAGTGAAAGAGGAGCTATGTATTAATACAATTGATTGAGAATGGATAAATCCAAGATTTACTGTATAAAAGTGAAAGGCTAGCTTATTTAAGACAGTAAAGCAACAGAAAAGCCAGAGCATACAGAAAGGCTTCATCCCTTTATCCTCAAAAGTTGACTTTTTTTTTTTGTCTTTTGAGACAGGGTCTCACTATGCAGTTCAGGTTGACCTTGAGCTCACTTTGTAGCCCAGGCTGGCCTTGAACTCAAAACAATCCTCCTGCTTCAGCCTCCCAAGTTCTGGGATTATAGGCATGTGCCACCATGCCTGGCTAAAAGTTGACTTTCTATATTTATTATTTTTATTTTTTTTGAGACAGGATCTCACAAGGTAGTGAGATCTTGAACTCATGATGCCCTTGAACTCATGATGATCCTCTTTCCTTAGCCTCTTGAGTGCTGGGATTACGGACATGTACCACCACGCCCAATGGAAGACTCTAATTCAGAGAAAACAGTTTTATGAATACACAAATCTTTAGCTTCAGTAACTACATGAGAGAACTAAGAAAATACAAAGGTAAAGAAGGTCATATAGAACAAAGATTGGTCCACTTTCTTCAATGAAGACAGAGTCTTTGAACCATGTAAAGCAAATGATACAATTAAATTTTGTCATCTAAAATGTCAAAGTAGCCGGGCATTCCCAGCACTCAGGAAGCTGAGGCAGGAGGATCATTACAAGTTTGAGACCAGCCTGGGTTACAAAATGAGCTCAAGGCCAGCCCAAACTGCACAGCAAGACACTGTCTCAAAAAAGACAAATAAATAAAATGTCAAAGTCAATGAACTGAGCCTGGGAATGTAGCTCAGCAGCACAGCACCTGCCTGGCAAGGGAAAGGCCCTGAGTTCAATTCCCAATACCAAAAAAATAAAGAACAAAGAAAAAAGAAAGTCGATGAACTTCAGAGCTGGCAGAGTCATCACACAACCATTACAACTTTCTCATTTCACAAATATGCTAAGAACTCAAGTGATTTCATCAAGGATTAGGATTAGAATCCTGGTTTTGTTCCTTCTGTATTTTGACGTAATTTAAAGTTGCAAGCAGGCAAGGTGATATGTGCCTGTACTACCAGCTACGCAGGAGGGTAAGGAGTGAAACCTTGTCAAAACCAAATGATACAGATACAGTTGAGTAGTAGAGCATGCCTCGGTTCAATCCCCAGTACATGATGGTGGGGGCAGAATATTTCATAGCTATAGTGTAAGAATTTTATGCTTCTCTTGGGAAAGACACAGAATTAATTTTAAAATGAAAGAAAATTCTTGGTAGATTTTGTATCAGTTTACTTTTTTTTTTTTTTTCCCGGTACCAGGGATTGAACTCAGGACATTGCGCTTGCCAGGCAAGCGCTTATGCCACTGAGCTATACCCCCAGCCCCTTGTATCAGTTTAAACAGTATCTTGCAACGAGACCATAATTAATTTCTATTTTCTTACTTTTGATTATCTGAATTTTTAAAATTTCAGCTAAAAATATTTCAGTTGGCTGCCTCAAAAAAATGACATTTTAAAATATATCTTATGAGAATAATGGGATTACTTACTTTCTGAATGTCATCTAAACAAGTGATTTCAGGTGACATTCCTCCATGTACACAGAGAAACTGCTGGTTTAAGAGGGCAGCAAGAGGAAGACAGTCAAATGTGTCCATACATGCCTCATACACCCGCTCCGAATATTTGATCATACCTACCAAAACAGGAAAAAGTCAAGGGAAAAAAACTGTAACATATGGAAAAGGATATAAGCCAGGAGAATACAAAGTTAGATCAAAGTCATTTATTTACTGCAGGCAAATTTGAGAACACAATCATCTCTGTAAAGATACTTCTGAAAAGTTATACATAAAGGTTTAACAAACCTCTCTCCTCACTAAAGACAAGTGTGACCTTGGATTAACTTTCCAGCTTTGTTGCTCTGGAAACCTGGTAAGGTGACTCTCAGCTATCTTATTAGGCAACATAGCTTATGGTAAAAATTGCTCCATTACCTGGCAGGAGGCTACAGCTCTGGGCTCCTTTCAGGGTGGTGACTCACTGTATGTCCCTTTGGGACCCTGGAAGCTCTGCCAATAAAGCTTTTACAAGAGATACTGGCACTTGTGATGCATGAGGCTTCTAAGCCAGAGTGGTTTCCCTGCCCTACCCAGGTGGACACCGTTTCTGTGTGCCTGAGCTATGACTTGGGAGGGGAAATGGAGCACAAATCTGTGTACTTTCACAGGGACAATACCACTGAGCAGCAAGAGCTACACCCTTCTAAGCACAGGCCAAGCATGGTGTGTGGTCCTGGGAGTCCCACCATCTCAGAGTCTTAAAAGGTTCCTTGAGAGTGCTAGATATTTAACTATAAACTGGAGATTTAAGAGGTATCAATAAAATAACACAATCTTTTTGCTCATGATTTAAAAAGTCTACAAGTAAGTTACGTCCTGATAAAAATGTTTGGATTGGGCCAGGAATATGGCTTAGCCGCATAGGGCCTGCCTGGCAAGCACAAGGTCCTGAGTTTGATTTCCAGTACCAACAAAAAAAAAACTTAATGAATTGTAATTTTGATGTAGATGTCAAGTTGGGGCTACAGAACCAGGAAACACTCCAGTGGGAAGAAGGTGAGGGCTCTGCAATTCTCCAGGAAGGAAAGGTCATGAAATAATAGGTAAGTGGAAGATGGACTTTCATTTAAAGAAGAAAAAGAGCATTACTTGGATAATGCTCTTTTTGGATGCTACGCTTTGGATGTCAGTTGAATGTGTCCCCCAAGTGTCCATGTGTTGGCAGGCTGGCCTCTGGTATGGGGATGGGCAGAGTGGAGCCGTATGGGGAGTCCACGGGGCTACCCCGTCAGAAGGAAGGAAGGAACACAGTACCCTGCTAGTGCTTGCTAGAGGGCTGCTATAAACAGAACAAAGCTGACTTCCTGTCTCGTCTCACCATGTGATCGCTCTTTAGCATATGCTCCCACCACGACAGCGTTCACGTGAGGTCCTCACCAGCACAGAGCTAATGCTACCCCATGTCCTTGGACCTCCAAACTACGGACCAAGCAAACCTCTTTTCTTTATAAAGTACCCACCCTAACTGGGTATGATGGCTCATGCCTGTAATACCAGTACCAGGAGGCTGAGGCAGGAAGATGACTGTGAGTTCAAGGCCAGCATGGGCTACAAAGTAAATTCAAGACCAGCCTGCACTACATAGTGAGACCCTGTCTCAAAAAAAAAAAGTACCCGCCCTTGAGTATTTTGCTGTTGTAATAGAAAAAGTTATACAAATTACACTTGGCCTTGGGTTTCAAACTCAGTATGTGCCTGGGACTGAGGCCAGAAGTCCTAGAGTCAGGCAGCGCTAGAGCACTGTGAGCTCTTCTGCTTCCCAGATTCTGTACAGATTAGACAGCCTACAGTACAGGAGAACAGAGCTGTACCTGATTATCCTGACAGTAATGATTTCCGCATGTGTTTCCTTTTCTGTTTGTTTTGTTTCCTTTTCATAATCTCCAAGATTTTATTTTATAAAATTTTTTGTTTGTTTTTTTGAGACAGGGTCTCACTGTGTAGCTTACACTGGTCTTGAACTCACCATGTAGCCGAGGCTGACCTCAAACTGGCATCCATCCTCCACCCCAGCCTCCCAAGTACTGGGACCACCACAGCATGTACCAACACCCTGGCTTTTATTTTATTAATTTTGAACACTGGCTTTATAACTCCCTACACCCTGGGGTGCACTGTTTCTGGAGGTACCATAATACCAGAGCGATGCATGCAGTGGATAGAGCAAGCTCTTACTACATCTCCCTGCTCCGGAAGTCCACTTAGTATATTGTCCTCAGCTAGAGGCTGTAGCAGACATTAAGTTGATAAGAACAGATACTGCCCTTGATCTTAGGCAAAAGGCCAAGAAGCAACCTCTCCAAGCTTTTAGAAAAAATCTTTCGGTATCAGAACCTGGCCTTGGCAAGCTTTGAGAAGTGAAGTAAAGGAAGAGGGGTCTAGATCTGGCCCTGAGCGCCGTATCTGGGGCTGGAATGATTGCAGAGGGCCCTAAGGGAAGGGCCAACGAGGGAGCCACAGTGGAGGCTATTCGCTTTTCTGCTGTAGGATGGTGAAGGTTTTCTCTTTATTGCCAAAACCAAATGATCCTTTTTCTCCTGAAAATCCTAGAACCCAGAGTTTCCTCTGTTGCCAGCATCAGTAAGGAATTCCCTTCTGAGAGTCCTAACCTCAAATACAGGCAACAATCTAACTTACTTACTAATTGATGTTTCATAACAACATCTAGCACTGACATGCCTTTTGACCCTCACATGATTTAAAAGAATTCCTTAACTTGCAAAAGGTATGCCAAGTCTGGAGAGAGATGGAAAGTAAATGCAGCAGGTTAAGCCAATCTGTACATTATAACAGGAAGCCAAAAATCAAATTAAAAGGAACTCACGCTGTGTTAGTATAGTTCACAACATGTTACCATTTTTACTTTCTCAAAGGATATGGATAAAAGCTGGATGTGATAGTACACGTGTATAATCCCAGCACTCGGGAGGCGGAGGCGGAGGATCAATATGAGTTTGAGGCCAGCCTGGGCTACGTAGAGAGTTCAAGGTCATTTAAAACTATATAGCAATATCCTTTCTCAAAACAAACAAAAAGAATATGCATGTATGTATATAAATACCAACATTTAATTTTCCGAAGGAAGGGGCTGGGGATATAGCTCAGTGGAATAAGCGCCTGCCTGGCAAGCGCAAGGTCCTGAGTTCGATCCCTGGTACCGCAAAAAAAAAAAAAAAAAGCTTTAATTTTCCGAAGGGCTAAAGATGGTATCGATAGTTTCTTTACATATTCAGCCATATTTCCTTAATTTTCTATGATAAATGTATCATCTTTGCATACTACTATCATATTACTGATACTGCAATGTGCTGTAGGCTTACAGGGGCCCTCAGATCACTAAGAGCTTGACACAGCATGGGGGTCAAGAAAATGGTCTGGAACCTCACTGCCTCAATTTGATTCTCAGTCCTGCCACTTATTAGCTCTGGGCCTTGGGCACAGCTTCTTCCCTCTGTGTGCCTTGACTGTCTCATATGTAAAAGGCACATATAATAACACCTACTTACAATTCAAGATTGTGGTGATGATTAAAAGAATTCATATGTGAAAAATGTGTTAATGCCTGATACATCATAGGTACTGTGTGTTCCATAAAATTATTTAATCCTTACAAAAATCCAGTGAAATGGGTTTATTACCATCTTAATTTACAAGCTGACGAAGTTGGGCTGATTTTCTCACAGATGCAAGCTTGTAAGTGACAAAATGAGAACCTAAAGTTTTAATGTTCTTAACTCCCCTACAACACACCTCTGCATCATTGTTAAAATACTTAATAGGAGACTCTGCATAGCCAAATGTACAATTATTAAAGGTTAAATTAGCAGATTCAAGTGCTTTCTTTTTAAGAAAAAAGTAAGACACATGCCATAAAACATTTATTTCTATAATAAAGGAAAAATGCATCACAGCCATTAGATCACAATAATACACATTCTAAGTAACAGTAATCATTCAGCATCAAAAATTTAACACAAAATTCTCTGAAAGCAAGTTGAGAGTCAGCACTATTGCAAGAATCTACAACCTGGTCTGGCCACTGATCACGTCTGTTTTAATTTTTATTTGATTTCACTCTTTAAAGAGCCAGGAGATATATTTACATGGTCCCAAATTTAGAAATGACAAAAGGATCCGTATTTTCTATCCTCTCCACAGCCGAGCAGTGTTCCTAGCTTCCTGGGTGTCTTTCAAGGACATTCTGGGCATCTCTGTGCAAACGTGCACATCAGCTCTCTTCTCGCAGTACCTTTGTTCTCTCCATAATTGGCAACATGCATACACTGCTCTGACTCTTCATCCTAGTACCTAAGACTGCATTTTGGAGATTTTGCCACATCTTTATAAAAAGAATGAAGAAGTTAATAATATGCCACCCTGGGCACAGTGGTGCATGCCTATAATCCCAGCACTGAAGAGGCTGAGGCAGGAGAATTGCTGTAAATTCAAGGCCAACTGGGCTACATAGTGAGTTCAAGGCCAGCCTGAACTGTATAAGGAGAACCTGTCTCACAAAAAAAGATATGCTACCATAAAACATGCTACTCTGGCACACTGACTATTTTGGGTTAAAAGAACCTGAAAACAGGTGAAAGAAGATCACTCTGACTTTTAATGTCGTTTCTTGAAAGTAGGAGATGAAATTCTCATGTTAAAGATGCCCTCCTATACTACTGGTACTGTCAAGGGTGGAAGGCTGAGGCCCACTAAATTATGTACGGATCTCATTAAAATCATACTGAGTTGGGGATATAGCTCAGCATCACACAAAAAATTTTTAATTAAAAAAAAAAACCTCTTTAGCTTCCCCATATGATTTAGTTTTTTACAACTTATTATTTTTTTATCCAATTCAGTACACATTTGTAAGTATTCAACTTGTGAAAGCCGCCGTGTCATGTAAAGCTTAAGTTATATGTGTATGTGCTTTTCTCCTCCTGACCTGTTTTACCTGTCAATTTAATTCTCAGGCCTGGTGGGAATAAAGCTGAGAATAAAGATAAAAGAGGAGCTCAGTAATCACTAACACTACGTAGTAGCTCACTTTAGGGTGTAGCACAATCCGACTAGACCCAGACCAACCCTTTTTTTCCGTACTGAGGACTGAGTGCCCCAGCCAGGCTACTCCTACCACTATATCCCTGCCCTTTTTATTTTTTATTTTAAGATAGGGTCATACTAAACTGCTCTGGCAGGACCTGACCTGCAGTCCTCTTGCCTCAGACTCCCTCAGTACTGGGGTTATGGGTTTGTGCTACTACAACTGGCTCAGACCAATTTTTTCCTACTTTAAATAATGCTGCATGGAATAATGATGTACAGTAATGATTTTTTTAAAAACCTTATTATAACAATAATGTTTTCATTAGAAAAACTTCAACAATTTCTGGAAATTGTCGATAAGCCATCTAAAAGTAGTCACACAGCTGGCATGGTGGTGCACACCTGTAATCCCACCACTTGGGAGGCCGAGGCAGAAGGATCACTGTGAGTTCAAGGTCAGCCTCAGTTACAAAGTGAGCTCAAGGACAACCTAAACTGGATAGGGAAGCCCTGTCTCAAAAAGACAAAAAGAAAAAGTCATACAAACAAGAAATTAGTGTATTTAAAAAACCTGGACCCAGAACTTTGTGGCAAAAATTATAAAATTACCAGGTTTCTTGCTTTCCAAGTACATAACAATAAAAAATATTTTTGCAATGGATATATCAAACATTGTTTTACTTTATTTCTAGATGTGAGCAAAAATTTTTTTTAAATCTCCATTAGTATAAAGCAATTAAGAATTGAAAGTAAAGGCCAAGTATAGTGGCCCATATCTGTAATCCCAGCACTTGGGAGGCTGAGGCAGGAGGATCACTGCCAGTTGTAAGCCAGCCTAGGCTATAATGTGAGTTCAAGGGCAGCCTGAACCACATGGCAAAACCCTATCTCAAAAAGACAAAAAACAAAAAAACCTGAAAGTAGAGAAGAAAAGCCTCCACCTTCACTCCGTAAGAACATTAACAAGACTGCAGCTGCACCATCTGTAATCACACATTATTTTGTAATTATAAGGTCTTGATTCTAAAAGTAACAGTGGCACTTTAAGAGGTCAGCTTACCAGTAAAAATACTCAGGCAAAATGTAGAAATGCTCTTTCTTAACACAGGAATAAAATTTTAAATTTGTATTTCTATTCATGTGTTTGTTCCAAGGCTTATTTACATTTCAGACACAGGAGTAGAATAAAACAGGAGGGTACAAAGAAGAAAAATAAAGCGTCCAGGTTGAGACTACAGTGGAAGCATCTGGAAAGTAAATAAAAACCTAAGATAAGAAATTCCATGTAAAAGGAGATACTTAGAGCTGATTCCTGAACCTATTGTTCCAGCTTCTAAAAATAGTTTGAACCAATTATGCTTGTCCAAAAGAACTGAGTCCAATCTCTACATAAAAAAGAACCCCAAAAAACAAAACAAAAAAACTTCTTATGAAACACAGGGAGACTTAGGTAAATGTCACTTTGAACACCCGAAGCTTAGCCAAACAGGGGGCCCCGCCTGTAGTCCTAGCTGCTTGGGAGGCTGAGGTGGAAGGAACGTGCGAGCCCAGGAGACTGAGGCCAACACTGTGACACCCTGTTTCAAAAAACAAAACCCCCTGAACCTTCATTCAGAGAGTTAAAGAATAACTACGAAAGTCCTGGAGAAGTGATTATACTTACATTCTTGTTTGAAGGTGAAGTATTCTGTAAGATGCCTGCATTCATGATTTCCTCGAAGCAGAAATAATGTTTTGGGATGAATAATCTTTAAGCTCCATAAAAACAGCACACACTACAAGACAAATTCAAGGATAAAGTTTTCTTCGTGACCATGATACACATGAAGACAACGTACACAAATCCAGACGATTTGCTGAGACTCTGTATCTCACTCTTACTCCCAAGGAGAGTGATGCTGTCAGAATCACAGAGGTTTCAATATATAATTACTGTCCTTCCTTCCTTCCTTCCTTCCTTCCCTTCCTTCCCTTCCTTCCTTCCTTCCTTCCTTCCTTCCTTCCTTCCTTCCTTCCTTCCTTCCTTCCT
>PVLD010035227.1:0-10830 GCA_004027595.1 Dinomys branickii | reverse complement strand
ATTATATTCAGACACTGGGTTTTGTCCATGATCAACTAAAACCAAACCTCTCAGGGGTTTTGTAATTGGTCAGATATACAAACAAAGGCAGTTTGTACTGAAAGGAGCAATAACCCATAACTGTGTAAGTGAGCTTGATTTAACTGATTAGTAGAGCACACGTTTGGGTGTGCTGTGTAGATCAGGGAAGCATGACATTTGGTACTTTTTCTGACTCTGGGCCCCTTGCTCTCTGCCACCGTTCCCCTGCTCTGCTTCCCATGAACTAAGCTCTGCCACCACAGAGGAAGAAGGTTTCTCCTCCAGATCCTCCCACAATGATGCTCCTGCCTTGGTGCCAGCTGACCACGGACTCAACTCTGAAACCATGGGTCAAACCATCAGGCAATTTCTCCCAGCAATAGGAAAAGTAATGTATGAGCTTTGCAACAGGAACTGAGTTTTTCTTATTTCTCTAAAGTTTGTGTTCCTAACAAGCTTTTAGATTTCCGTGAGATTGTGGTTTAGAACTACTGTCTGTGAAATATGAATCCTGGGCCAGCAGTAGAGTGAGCAGGAAACTTCAGAAGCACAGATTCCCAGGCCCAATCTGAACAATAAAATCAGAAATTGTGCAAGAGGGGCCCAGGAGTCTGTGCGTTAACAAGTCCTCCTGTACTCCTGATGCAAGGTTAAGTTTAAAACCACAAGTTTAAAAATAAAAATGACTTCATATTATTTACTGCCTTTGATAAGAGAGAGTTAATGCATTAGAATTGTGTTATTGGCAAAGAGTAAAACCTCCCATTTCTGTTTCCCTTGTGTTAGGTGCTGCAGATGTTGGCACAGACAGCAGTGTTTTAAACATTCGCAGTGGGGGAGGCTGAGATCAGCATTACGGAAATCTTTAAGGTTAAATTCTCTCCAATACTTCCTCTCGAAGACCTTGTACCAGTTTGTGATTTCCAGGCAGATGTTTTCCATTACACTGCTCCTGGGTCATGACAGAATCGCCGCAGTTTGCAGTTGCCATGACAACCACATTTTTTGCTCTGCAGAGAATAGTATACAGCTCAGGTGTAGATCTTTGCTTAGTAATGGAAATGTTGATCCGCCAAAGGAAATGACTAGGCGGACAACTGTGCATCTGATAAATCAGTGGTAACTTTGAAAGACCACGTTTATTATATTATGCATGTTTTTCACATTGGACAGTAGTTTGTTTCCACTAAATTTTCTAGACAAACACAAATCCTGCATTGAGCATTTCAGTTTTTAAAATTCTAAAAAGCATGGGGATGTGTTTCATCATTATTATACATCATATTTTTAATGTAGAAGAAGAAGATTCTAAATAAGTGAGTCACAAATTTTAGTGATATTTACTGTTTTACATTTATTTGGATCCTAATTTTCTGTTTGACCCTTACAACAAAAAGGGAAGCAAGTATTAATTTGGAAGGCAACGACAATGTAATAACAAGGTGAAAACTGTGTGTATAGCATCCAATTGTAAATTTATTTGGAAACTTGTTATGTGTATCGTTAAATTTTATAAACACAAAGATGCTATGACAAAATCTTTTCAGTAGTAAGGTCCTTTGAAAAAAGTACCAGTTATTTTAAAATTAAATTAGGAGAAGGATTTAAAAAATTTTTCCTCTACCAATATGTGCTTAATGGTAATTTTTCATTCAAAAATTATGCAGAGCATATTGAAATAATGTTCTGGTTGTTTATTCCTGTGTGAGAGTGAAAGTCTTTCAAGCAGAAGTAGTTTTAATTATGGCCATTACTTTCAGCAGTATGTCCTTTGTAGTCTGGGTCAAAGTGAGTATATATCCAGTAAGCCCATTCCTCTTACTACAATATTGATTAGGGAGAAGATACATTGTTCATTTGTTTTCATAATTCATATTTTTGCCTTGGGGTTATTTTTCAGGAAACCAATCGCATACCTGTAGCTGACAGATGCACAACTTTTCCTTTTCAGTCCATTCTTTATTTTTTTCATGCCATCATTAACAATTATTATTCAGTCAAAACTTAAAACTGCTTTCTGGCTTTATTTTTTGGGTTACAAGATAAAAAATTCCTTCTAATCTTTCTTTGGTAAAACATCTTGGAATTATATTCTTTGAAATTAATGGTTTTTATTTTCCTTTCACCAGATTTATACGTTTGCCTGATGTTGTTAGTGTATGTATTTATATTATTTCCCCAGGATAGGTTATTGCTACCTAAATTTCAATATTATTTCTTTTGTTATATCCCTTCCAGTGGCGTACATAGTTCATGCTGCTCTGCATGGTCCTTCAATTCAATGGTTAAGCTAATAGAAACTCTCCTATACAATTAGTGTCAGCAGTCACAAAGCGAGAGATGCTGCAACATTCAGATGCACATGGAACCCTTTGCTTAATGTCATATATAATTCTAAAGATCTCGAAGTTGTCCTAATTTACTATAGCACATAATAAATTAAGATAATAGTTATCTGATGTTATTAAAGGAAATACTAATAATCATACTAATAAAAACGTTTTTAAAAATCTTTATGACACTACAAATGTTGCAGAGTGCATTCTTTAAAAAATGAGATAACATTTGAAAAGCATGATGAACCGCAGATGTAACATTCCTATTTCAGTGTACTCTAATCTACACTGTGTTAAATGGAATAAATTGTTACCATATAAATTTCCATTTGGGGAAAATTATTGCTCAAAAAATGTGCCACCCAAGCGGTACCGCCCTCCTAGCTATGTCACTGATCCCTTTTAGTACTTGATAAACTATTTGGATACTCAGTAAGTGCTTTTCTATCATCAATTTTATCTCCTTGTATTCACGTTCTAGTGCCACAAATTCCAGTGCTGCAATACGTAAGTCTGATGCTTCAAACTCGCTTTCACTTTGAAGATTTACATATATCTCCTTAGAATTTGAACTGAATGGATATTAAATTGATTTTAATTTTATGTGTCCTAGAATTTTTCAGATATTTTAAAATTAACATGAATGATATTACAATATGAAATTGAAAGGAAATTACATTATAAAAATATCAATAAAAATAAAGTTCAGTAGTTGTTTTTCTGACTTGATTTTCTTCTCCATTCCCCATTACCTTATAAATGGAAGAGTAGGGTGTTTGTGTGTTTCTCTCAGGCTCTATCTTCTCTGAAGTCATAGACAAATTTTGAAAAGATTAAATCTTTCCCAGGATAAATGTTCACACCTACACTTACTGTCAACTTGATTGGCTTGAGCGCCACCTAAAGGATTAGGAAAGCACACTTTGTGGAGGGTCCTAGAGGGGTGACCGAGGACCAGATCTGGTTTCTGACCCCTTCTTCCCTGGCATGATCCCCCTGCTTTGCCATCATAAAGTGAGCATATTTGCTATACCATGGCTTTCTGCCATGTTCCCACCTTAGAGACAGCAGACCATGGACTGAAACCTCCAAAACTGTGAGTCGTGATACACCTTTTCCCCTTAAAACTGTGGGTGTCAGCTAGCTCTGTCCCAGCAGTGGGAAGACTGACACGCACAAAGGGGAAGCCCACAATCTCCCTCTCTCTTCATCCTGTTTTGTTTCTTTCTACTCATCTCCCACCTTGTTCTAGTCCATGCATTGGCCTTCTAAGAAGACAACAAGCGCAGCATTTCAGTACTGGAGGACAGCTTAGAGGTTATTAGAGCAGCTATTCTGATCGTAAATGCTCCTAAGGCCCATAGGGCTGAATGAAGAGGGCTTGCTGGGGGCAGTAATGTCTCAGCACTATTCCAGCCAAAAGTGGACAGTGAGAACTCAGGGCCAGTTGCTTATTTAAGTGCCTGAATATAGGTGATTTTTCCAAAGAATCCAGAAATGTGTTTTTAAATAAAAAGTCCAATTTCAAGGGAAGTGACTGATGCACACAAAAAGTGTTTCATCACTCAAATCAAAAATCTTCAGGTCAAAATTAGCCCACAAGCTGCCAAGTTTTCAAAAAGCAATTAAACTCTTATGTCACAGGTGAGAACATTAAAATCCAAAATGATTCATAAGTTTGCCAAAGACTCTTCCATCATAGATGTTACAATTTCCTTAACAAAGTGGATGAGAAATTTGAAAGCTCATCCTGAGGATGAAGTGTTAGCAGTATGTTTCACATCTTTGGGAAATGAAGAAGGCTTTTCTGTTCATGATCAGAAAGTAGCGAGAATGTTTTGTGTAGTCATGTATTTTGACCCTGAGAAAGAGGTAGAATAATAATGTTTAATTTGGGTTCATTGAGATACTTTTAGAGCTCAGTGTTCTTTTCTGCAGAAAAAAAATAACAAGCTTTTGATTTTGCTCTGCTTTTGCTAATGCAAGGGAATTGGTATATTCTGTTATTTATATGAGGTTAGCAGTATAGGTACACATGTAGGAATAAAAACCACATAGTAATATAGTCATAGGAATTACATATAATTCAGAGAAATAGACAATTATGTAATAGAATTGGAAGAACAAGCTTTGCATTTTGTTTTTTGCATCTAAAGTGTCCTTGCCCTCAAGGTACATGAGCTTTCAGCAGCGTTTTGGGAATGTAAAATAGGCCACTCTTATAGGAAGTAGTATTTCAACTGCCTTCAAGTTTTGAGCACTGATGAGATTTTCCATCCAGATGGATGAGATTGAACTACTTCTTTCTTCACAGAGTGTGTGAGATTGGGAACAGAACCAAATGGACCAGAGATGGGTCAAATCTTAAATGACAGTTTGGCTGTAACATCCACTTCAAATATTTAGTACAGTTGACTTTAGGCATCAGTGAATTTCATCCCACATCATATGGGATAGTTTAGATATACCACTGTCCAATCTGCATGTCCAGGAATTCTGATCTAATTGAGCATATGCCATTGCAATGCATAGAATTAATTCTTCTCTAAATGCCTATGCCAGTTCTGAAATTCACCACAGATATCAAGCATCAGTACCTACAGAAAGACAGTCTGCCTTCATCTTTTATTGATACGCTAAACATTGAAAAGAAAAATTGGAGAACTGGTAAGTTCTGTTTTTATGGTTTAGATCCATGAGATGTGGCCAAAATATATAGTAAATGTTTATTTTTTTCAAAAAAAATACAGTAACAGATCCAATGCCATTAAATATCCAAGTGCTTTTTCTTACTCCACCTAAACCTTCATCATCAACCCCTCTGAGGGTGATAGACTTAAACATTCCAAGTACAAGACTGATACCACAAATTCTACAGTGCTGAAATAGCTTCCTTTAGTCGAGTACTTGTGATGTCTGTTTTTCTTAAAAAGCAGAAGAAACAAGATTATAAAATTATGTCTGTGATTTACATCCTTAGGAAGGCTTTATATAAAGACCAAATAATTTTTGACTTACTATGGAGAGGTGATAGAGCAAACTACATAAGATCATTGCATAAGAGAAGCTCTGCATATTTTTTCTGTATTCTCAAGGCCACTTGTCTACTACCGGCTCTGTTTTTAGGAAGACACCCAATTTGAGACAACATGTTCCATCTCAGCAGTCTGTGGCCAGCAGTAAGTTTCCGGTTCTACTCGTCTAGTACTTGGTTTTGACTTCAGTAGTGATGACTGCATTCCAAGGGTTAAGACGTGCCTTGATTTTGCCTCTCTTTGCACCCAACAGTGGTAGCTGTCTGTTTTCCCAAGCCAAAACTGGTTGGTGGGAGATGAGCTGTTTTTCGAACTGTTGACTGACTGTAGACACTGTCATTAGCCTTAGGAACTATGGAGTCATTTCATCAATTATTAATTATTAGAAAAGCACTGTCTTGCCAAGATGTAAAAAGTGAAGACTCACCTATATACATATATAAGGTTGGAATACTGTCTCATCTATGTTGGGAAAATTACTTAGTGAGTAGAGCAGATATATTGAGGGTTGTGCACTGAAAGAAAAGAGAAAGGAGGAACCATGAAAAAGAAAACTGGTCACCATGAGTGGCTCACTACGGGTCACCCCGCAATTGAATGAGGATTCATATTTTTAGGACAAAACATACTGGCTGGAAAGGTGCCTGTAGTTTCCTGCCAAAGATGTCTTACAACCCCTGCAAGCTGCAAATGATGAAATATCCACATGTTCAAATGATTCCAATTCATAAAATTAACTTTTGGCTTTAAGCAATAAGTCTGAACTTTATGAAGTTTTGATATTTTAGCAGTGATGCATTATGCTCACCTAGTACATTACTTTAAATCATTCATAATTGTATAAATCTGGAAAAGCAAAAAAAAGAAAAGAAAAGCTACACTGCATCAACTTCAGGAATGAAATCATAAACATTTTCATATTTTCTTCTAGAATTCTTTTTATGAACAGAGATGCACATTAAAAGTTAGCACACACACTATTTTCTTTTTCCATTTTAAAAAACAAAATTTCACTGTATACATAAGACCAATTATATCACATAGGGTTTCTATTACTTATTAACTAGTTCCACATAGTCAAACATAGTTACCATACGCCTGATATCCTACTAGGCTGAGAAAAGATGAGCACTCCATTATAGTTTCCTTATGCATTTTATATTAATGTATTTGACATCATAAACTTAAACCATGTTAACACTTCTCCTTTAAAGTAGTTGTGTAGTGTTTTGAAAATCTGATGTCAAGCAAAGTACTTGATATAAATCTGTTTACTGCTAAGGTGTCACTACAGTAACCTGCCTGGTGTCAGTTAAGCTACACTGTCAACTTGATGGGTGTCAGTTAAGCTACTAGCCACCCAGGAGCTAGTAGTAAAGCACACTTCTGGCCTTTTCTGCATGGATCCTAGGGACTGTATGGGTCTTGGGAGATTGTCTGTTTGGTTGTAATACACAGTATTAGAACAAAACTAAATGAGGGAAGTGACATGGGTCCAGAGGTCCTGGGCGCTCGATCTGATCCCTCTGGTCTTCCTGCTGCCCTGTTGCCCTGCACTGAGCAGCCTCTCTGTACTATGACGTTCCTGCCTTGGAGCCTGTGGGCTGTGGGTTGAGACCCCTGAAACTCTGAGCTGAATATCATCTCTACATCAAGTTTAAGGATTGATTCCTTGCCCCGTAATGGGAAATCTACTAACATAAGCCCTCAGAGAGTTTCTAAGACTAAGTAACACGCTAAGCAGGGCTTCCATTTTGATAAATGAATAATGCACAGTCCCGTGGCCTTGCTCTTTTATATGTGCCAAAGGGTCAGAAAATAAACAAAAAATTAATTACTACAGTCTCCTAAAACTGAATATTAATGAACTAAAATATTTTACAAGGCCCTGGGTTTGATCATCAGCACCAAAAATGAAGAAATAAAATCCACACACCCGGGGCTGGGGATACAGCTCAATGGAATAAGCGCTTGCCTAGCAAGCGCAGGGTCCTGAGTTCAATCCCCAGTAGCGCCAAAAAAAAAAAAAAATCTACACACCAATAATGTATACTAGAGTTCTACACTGATATTTTATTACTCTCTCATTTGATATCTATTTTTAAAGTACTGCACCTTAATTTGCAGTTGTATGCTGGCACTGTGCTAAACATGTGTATGTGAGTGCACACATATAATACAAATATTATTTTTCTGAAACAATGCTACAAAGAAGATAATATCACCAATTCGGTTACAGCAAAGAAGAAACCAAGGCCTGGAGCGGTTATGTGGCAGCGTCAGGTCTGCATCAGGTCTCTGGGTCTGGTGCCCACGCTTTCGTTATTGCATCTTACTAAATGTTGGGAGACGAACAGTGAGCAGAGTCAAAACCTCCCACACCTCCTCCAGGAGCGTACCGTCTAGAGAGAAAGATGTTAACTAAGTCATCATGGATATATAAACACAAAAATTACATATTCTGTAGAGATGGAAATGCAGGGTGTTAGAATAAAACTACACTGGGAAAGTAACATAATGTACGAAGATATTTTAGTGTGTCTGGACTGCAACATATCATAGATTGTTTAGCTTTAAAAGAGAGAGATTTATTTCTCACAGTTCTTGAGGCTAAGTCCAAGGTCAGTCTAGCAGAACCAGTCTCCATAAGAGGTGTCTCTTATACATGGTAGCTTCTTCGTCCTCACACAGTAGAACACAGGAGATCTTGGTAGATTCTTTTAAACAGCCAGGAATGCCATCCATGAAGTTTCAACCCTCATGGCCCCTCATCTCCAAAGGCCCCACTGCCTAATCTATCACTTGAGGGAGTGCATTTCAACACACAAGTTGAGAAGAAGGACACATTCACACTACAACAGAGGGTGAGGGAAAACCTCCCTGAGAAATTTACATCTCAGCTCTGCATTCTCCATGTAAGCAAATATTAAAATTGGTGCATGTGATGAAGAAGGAGTTGGAGATCAAGTAAAAGTTTTATAGCTAGAAGAAAGGTTCTTAAATAAAAGTACACATGGTAGAAATGAAGAAAATACAAAGTGGCTGAAGCATCTCTAGTGATGTTATGACCAGTATGCGAGCAATAAAGTATTAGAGGTCAGATGATGCTGGAACTTAAGAGTGGTGTTAGAAATGTCTGTCCTTTGCCTAAGGCTGTGGGAATCACACAGTGATTTTACATTTGCAAAAGAAGTGTCTACATGGAAACCTTTGGCAAATTTACAAACTACTACACTAAGCCACACAGATACTGTATATTTAACAATTTCATCAGGCCCGGCGTGATGGCATATGCCTATAATCTCAGCATTTGTGAAGCTGAGGCAGGAGGATAGTTGTGAATTCAAACCAGCCTGAGTTCAAGTGAGTTCAAGCCAGCCTGATGTGCATAGAGAAACCCTGTCTCAAAAAAAAAAAGAGAGAAAAACATATTCCATCAGTTTTTGTGAAAATATTTTAAGCAAGTTGACTTGTTTGAGGCTTTATTTGAAATTACTTATTATTTTTTATTTTAATTTTTCTTATCTTAATGATCTGCTTAGTTATATACTTTTTAATCCAATCTTACCCATGTAAAATGTGTAATGTTCATATCTGTAATATTTTTGCCTCCCATGCTTTGAAATACTACATAAGTAATATATGCAGTAGCACAAGTATGATAATGCCTACCTATATTTCTTAGAAATTGTATGCATAAGTCTGCTTAAATTTTCCTATGAAGAACTTTATTATTGTTGCGTGTATTTGTTTTCTTCCTTGGAATGTGAGAATAAATAGAAAATGTGCTTTTCTGAAGGCCTCTTCTGTGGATCCAGGTCAAAAAATATATGGTTATGTTATGTATTCACATTTCACTTGTCTGTCATGAAGTAATTATTCCACCGTTAACCCCATATCTGTACAGAAGGAAAGAAGAAATCAAGTTATGTGTTTCTAAAAGGTAAGAGAAAGGCTTCAGACCAGGCAGTGTCTTGTTAGACAGAAGCACTGTGTTTAAACAGAATTTTCTAAAATTTTATGTTGTCATGATATAGGACCTCCCAAATGATACGGGGGAAGTAAATGTAACTCACAACCTGCTAGATGTTTGCTGCGCTGAGTTATTGGTCCCAAAGTTGAAACATGAATTCTAAGAAACAAGGTACTGAAGGATTAGGAAAACTTACTGGGAAGAGGAATGGGGAATAGGAGCGGGGAGCGGGAATAGCTCCTGGGAGCCAAGAGGTGTCCTAAATGGGTTGCCAAGGAGCCCACCTCTCAAAGGACATTTTATACAGGAAATTCACAAGGGGGGTGCAATGTGGGACAATATTGTGATCAACCAATAAGATTACAAGTATAGTCACTTAGGAATATTGATCCAATGGGAAGCAGGTCACATAGCAAGTGTACGTGGATGACATCATTAACCTTGATAGATAATCTGCAGTCTTAGTCTTGTCTTTAGTCTCAGTCTGAATAGTTAGTTTTAGTCTTAGTCTTAGTCTTAGTCTTAGTCTTAGTCTTAGTCTTAGTCTTAGTCTTAGTGGATGGGAGATGGTGGACCACACCACCCCTAAAGGGATAATGGTTTACTTATAAGAGCAATCTCAAAAGGGAAGTACCAATGATTTCAAACTCCATTTATCTCTTAACAAAGTATGTAAGTCTGGCCAGTGTGACTTTAATCCTCTCCAGATGTGCCTCCAGCCACAGGTTTGATGTGTTCTCATGTTCTGCACTGACTCCCTCAGGGGCCTACACCTGGCTGATCACCTATATTTCTACTTAACTTAGCTATCTACAGTAGCAAGAATGAGACGAAAGAAAATGCATAAATGCACAAAAGTGGGAAAGTACTGTAAAACTATAAAGTTATCATCAGCTTAAAATTTTAGAAAATAAGCCCTGTTGTGGGGGTGATAAGGGAGGACAGGCATGCATGCGGCTTTGGAGGCATCCATGTGATAAGGCCTCTTTCACAGACTTGAAAAAGATATATAATTCTCACAGAGGTTGATCAGATGTCCTACACCAACCAACAGAGAAAACAAGCATGGGTTAATTCATGAAAATATTTCTGGAGAATAAGTAACTTGCCTTTCATGTACAAAACTTAATAAAAATATTGTGATTGCATTGTTAAAAAGGAATGCACATTGTTGAGGTGGCTCAAAATTTCTATTTTTATGGGAATTAGTAGTCAAGAAGGAAATGAGATGATTAATATGTATGTACAGAGATTTGGCTTCTGATAAACACCCATATGATAACATCAGGTCTACTCAGCACATTAGGAAGATTTGGCAAGACTTGTGATTTGTCTTAGCAGCCTCCCCAGGAAATGAAGCTTGGGTGATGCACAGCCATCTTAGGAAAGGCCAAATCTGCATATTATTCACATTTGTGTTGGTGGGATCCCAAAAACGGGCATAGTCTAACCCAAAATGAATGTT
>PVLD010035226.1:0-11969 GCA_004027595.1 Dinomys branickii | reverse complement strand
TCCATTCTTTTGTCTTTAAAATAAAATTTAAAAAAAAAGGAGAATAGGATAGTGAATTAAGATGTGAAAGTGAAACTGAAGCTATGAAGGAGAAATTATGAGGTTTGAAATGCCATGAACATAGAACATCTGCCAAGAAAAGCTGCAGAAGCTTCATACAGAAAGCAAAGCCAGCCCAAATGAGTGGCAATATGGGTTTCAGCCGGCAGGCTTTTTGGGGTGCCTGCCCATGCCCACTGAAGATCATACCATGGACCATCTGCCCAGATGCAAGATGTGAAGCTACAGGATTTGATTTAATATGTTCCCTACTGCCTTTCAGTCTTGCTTGGATCTGAGTTTTCCTTGCTATTTTCTTACTCTTGCTCAGAATGGAAATGTTTACTTTATGTCTGTCCCACCATTCTATGTTGGAAGTATATTAACTTGGTTTTTAATTTTAATTTTTGTATTTGTTTTTGAGAGAGGGTCTCACTATGCAGTTTAGACTGGCCTTGAATTCACTTACATAGCCCAGGCTGACCTCGAGCTCATGCCAATCCTCATGCCTCAGCCTCCGAAGTGCTGGGATTAAAGGTATGTACAACCACGCCCAGTTTGGTTTTTAATTTTTAAGGAGAGTCACAGGTAAAAGTTGCCTTGTAGCTCACAGGAAACTTTGGACTTGGACTTCTGATCATTGCTGGATCTATTAAGACTTTGGCAACTCCTAGAAATTGACTAAATACATCTTCTGTAATGAGAAGAACATGGGCCTTTGGGGGCCGGTGGTAGAAGGTCATGATTTTCATCTAAAATTGCCTCAAAAGCCTAGCTGATGAGTTGGATTCTGGGAAGTGATCAAATCGTGAAGGTACACTGCAGTTGCAATGCAGTGGTGACTGTATCTCTCTGAAGGACCTAGCAAACACCCGAAGGGTTTTGGATGCAGCTCAAAGGATGTACCAGTAGATGTCGCTATTCTCATAAGCACAGGCTATCGGCTAGAGAAAGGAGCATTTCACCAAACAGTTATGACAAAATAAGCTTTTTGGAAATGAATAAGCCATCAGAATGAGATATATAGGTTTTCAAATGTAATATGAGTTGTGAGATGTTAAGCAAAGAAGAACCTATGAGGTAGTCATCTGTTTTTGATTCCTATACACACTCTACAACAGTAAATTGAAAATACAACCTGGCAGCAGAACAGCACAATAAGTCATCAGCTTCTTTTCAGAACACCAGCATATAGAAGGAAATGATCATCCCATGGCTTAAATGAGGCAGAGTGCAGGATGAGCAGGCTGTGGAGGAGAAAACAGCTGGGTTTGAATTCTAGCTTTTCACATTATGAGCTCGGTAACATTGGTCAGGCCCCTCACCCTCTCTGGGCTCTACTTTCTTTATTTCCAAAACAATTAGTAATACGTAATATTCTGGAAGAACCAGTGAAACAAAGCACACAAAGAAGGAAGCACTCAGTGCAGTGTCCGTACAAGCTTGCTAGGGCTGTGGTAAAACATTAATATAAACCAGGTGACTTCAACAAATGAGATGTGATCTTTGAGCTCTGGAGGCTACAGGTCTGAAATGTAAGTGTTCATAGGGTCACAGTTCATCTCAAAATGCTAGAGGGGGATCTTTCCTTCCTCCTTCCAGTTTCTGGTGACTGCCAGCAACCTGCTGCTTCTGTTGTCCCATGGCTTCTCCCCTGTTTGTCTCTGATTTTGCCTTCCATATAGACACCAGTCATATTGAATGTAGGGCCCATGTTAATCCAATATGATATCATTTTAGTTTAACTAATTACATTTACAAAGACCCTATTCCAAATAAGGTTATGTCCTCAGGTCCCACGTAGACATGGACTTTGGGGGGCACTATTCAGCCCAGTACAGTGGCTGACTGACACGTGGAAATGGTCCGGAAATGAGTGTTGGTCTTTATTAGCTATTAGTTTTCTTTATAGCTATTCATACTGAGTCTCAGGATGTCCAAAAGATAGAACCATAGCTATGCTCAGGAGCACAAGCTTATTAAATGTAGCAGCTCTGAACCCACTGAGTAGAAGAGGTTAGAGAGGAGCCTTCTGGCTAGTACCACAGCATTTATCTCAGCATGAAAAGCATGCATGTGTGTATCCAGAAAGTAACCTATATTTTGAAATTACTTAAAGTGGGTTTTTGTCATAATTTGTTGGAGATAAATGATTTATGTTGAACAACTGCTGTAAGCAGTTCCAACGCTCACACCTATGCACGTCTCCAACTATGGAAGTGAAAAAGAAGGCTGACAAGGTTTAAATGTTCATGGAGCCCTTTCTCTACTTTCAATGGGCAGAACAATAAGAGTGCAAGATACATTCCTATGCCTGAGAGGTTATTATTAGTTCCCTGTTGCTATTGGTCAGCAGAATACAAAGTTCTCATCTCTCCCATGCAGTGGTAAGAATTTGAGATCAAATCCAAGAGTTCAGGTGTTCCTGTTAGGGTTCAACAACTAAAAGAGAGGGTGATGTTTGACATAGGTGCTTAAAGTTGTTTGTGCCCTTGATGTCTGTGTGAAGTTATTAGAATAACATGACAAGCAGCTGCTGAAATCTCTACAGCCCCTAGATAAAGCCAAAGAACAATAATCTCAGAAAAGAATAATTTCTTCAGGCCTCTGTAAATTACATGGGGTTACTAGTATCCCATGAATAGGATATTTTTGTACAGTTGCTAAGGCAGAGTTTGAGCTTTGGAGTTTTGCATGTAACCATCCAGCTTTTCAAGTACAACTTTTTAAAAAGATAATCCTTTTCCCATTTAATTGTCTTTGCATTAATGTAAAGCAATTGATCACAGAGATACGGGGTTTATTCTGGACTCTGTATTCTATTCCATTGGTGTATATTTATTTTCATGTGAGTACCAAACTGTTTTTATTATTATGACTGCATAATTCATGAAAACAAAGTGCAAGCCCTCCAAGTTTGTTCTTTTTCGCAGTCGTTTTGGGTATTTGAGGGTAGTCTCTTGCACCTCTATAGCTTTTTAATTTCAGTCTCAAAAAAGGCTGCTGCCATCTTGATTGGGATGTCGTTGATTCTATAGATTGTTCTAGGAGATTTCATTACCTTAACAATATGTCTTCTAGTCCATCAACACGAGATGTCTTTCTGTGTAGGGAGGTCTTCTTTAACTTCTTTCAGCAATGTCTTGTTCTTTGCTTTGTACAAAGTTACATAGTGTACAAGTGTAAATCATGTATGAACTATAAATTTATTCCACATACTTAATTTTTGTTCATGATATTATGAACAGAATTTGTTTTCTGCCAGGCGTGGTGGTGCAGGCCTCTAATCCTAGCACATGGAAGGCTGAGGCAGGAGGACAGCTGTGAGTTTGAGGCCAACCTGGGTTACATAGTAAGCTCAAGTCCAACCTGAACTACATAGCAAGACTCTGGCTCAAAAAATTTTTTAATTTCCATTTCAGATTGTGCACTGCTAGTATCTAGAAGTGCAACTGATTTCTGCATATTGGACTTGTTTTCTGTCCCTCTGATGACTTTTTTATTAGCTCTAAAGTTTCTGAAACTTCTTTAGGATTTTCTATATGAAAGATCACATCACCTCAAATAGTTTTACTTCTTTTCCAGTATAGATATATTTTATTTCTTTTCTTAAATTGCCCTGGCTAGAACAACCAGTACTATGTTGTATAGAAATGGTAAACATGGGCATTTTTTGTCTTGTTCTTGATCCAGGAGAAAAGCTTTATGCTTTCACTGTTTAGTATTATGTTAGCCATGTGTTTTCATAAATGCTGTGTATCATTCGGAGTGAATTCCATTCTATGCTGTCATAATTCATTTTTAGCCATTCTTTTTTTATTACTGCATGTTTGTAATACAGAATAGTGATGCTCATTGTGGGGAACTGGTATGTGCACACAACATATCTTGATAATTTTCAGTGTCTTTAACCCCTTTTTGCTTTCCTCCACTTCTTCCTGATACCCTTCTCTATCTCCAAGATCCTACCTTTTAGTTTCCTATCATCTCTCCTTCATGTTACTCATTCATTTATTTATATCATAGGTTTCTCAAGAGAAAAAGTACAATATTTAACCTTCTGAGTTTGGGTGATTTCATTTAGCATGACAGTCTCAAGTTCCATCCATTTTCTTCCAAATAACATAGTTTCACTCTTTTTGTAGCTGAATAAAATTACACTGTGTATACATACACATTTTCTTTATCCATTCATCTGTAGACAGGCATGTAGGTTGTTTCCAGAGCTTAGTGTCATAGCTGCACTTCTACTAACATGGGCACGTATCAGTATAATATGACACCTCTAGTTCTTTTGGGAATATACCCAGGAGACGTATAGCTGTGTCACATGGAATTTCTAGTTTTAGCTTTTCTGAGGAATCTCCATACTTATTTCCATAGTGGTTGCACTGATTACATTCCTACCAGTAGGGTAGGAGGATTCCTTTTCTCCCACAACCTTACCAGCATTCATTGACTTTTGTATTTTTTTTTTTTTTTTGGTATCTGGAATTGAACTCAGGACCTCATGCTTACCAGACAGGCTCTGTACCACTGAGCTAAATCCCTGGCCCAATTTTTGCATTCTTAATTATTGCCATTCTGACTGAGGAATGAAGGATTCATGAATTTGTTTTTGATTTACATTTTCCTAGTGGTTAAATATGTTGAACACTTTCTCTATGTATTTAATGGCTGTTTGTACTTTTTCTTTTGAGAAATGTCTAGTCAGTTCATTGGCCCATTTTTATTGAGGCAATGGATTTTGGTGGGTTGATTTTTTAAATTATTTATATACTGTAGATATTAGAACTCTATAAGAAAAACACCCTGAAAAAATTTTTCTCCCATTCTGTAGGGTTTTTTTTCTCTGTTGATTCTTTCCTTTGCTGTGCAGAAGCTTTTTAGTTTGATGTCATCTCACTCATTGATTCTTGACATTATTTCCTGTGCTGACAATTTTATTCAGGAAGTATTTGCCTTTGCCTGTGGTTTCAAGTGTTGCTCCTTATGTTATCTTCCAGAACTCTTAAAGTTTCTGTTTTTGTATCTAGGTCTTGGATTTTATTTTAGTACTTGGATGAGATACAGGATCCAGTTTGAATCTTCTCCAAGTGGATATCCACGTTTCCCAGCCCTGTTTGTTAAAGAGGCTGTTTTATCCAAAGTAGGTTTTTTGGTTCCTTTGCCAGAAATCAGATGGCTGCAAGTACATAGGGTTTTTATATCTTTTAGTCTATTCCATTAGTGTCTATGTCTGCTTTTATGCCAGTACCATGTTGCTTTTGGTACTATAACTTTGTAATATAACTTGAAGTTCAGTAATGTGATACCTCCAATTTTGGTCTTTTTCCTTAGGATTGCTTTGGCTATTCTACTATTTTCTATTCTGTATGAATTTTAGGATAATTTTTTCTAGTTTTGTGAAGAAATTTGCTGGTATTTTAATAGGCATTGCATTATATGTATTGATCACTTTTGGTGACATGGATATTTTAACAATATTAATTCTGCTGGTCCAAGAACAAGGGATGAAGTTCCATTTTCTAACGTCCTCTTTAATTTCTTTCTTCAGAGTTACATAATTTTCATTACAGAGGCCTTTCAAATCCTTAATATTGAAGCCATTGGGGGTGGAATCAATTCCTTCATGTCTTTCTCAGTGGGTTTCTTTTTGATGTCCAAGAATACTATTGATTTTTGTATCCTACCATTTTGCTTAATTTGTTTATTAGATATGAAAGTCTTCTGGTGGAGTTTTTGGGTCTTCTGTGTAAAGAACCATATCATCTGCAAATAGGGATATTTTGACTTCTTTTCCTGTTCACATCCCTTTTCTTTTATTCTCTTACATGATTTCTCTGGATAATGTTTCAAATACCATTGAACAGGAGTGGTGAAGATGCACATCTTTGTGCTTTTCGTGATTTTAGAAAAAAATGCTTTCAGTTTTCCCCATTTAGTATGCTGTTGGCCGTGTGCTTGTCATACGTGGCTTTTATCTCTTCGAGATAAGATCCATCCATCCTTGCTTTCATCAAGGTTTTTATCTGAGGGTATATTAGATTTTGTCAGAGGCTGTTTCTGAATCTATTGGAATGATCACATGATTTTTATCTTTAATTCTGTCTATGTTGTGTATGACATTTATTGATTCACACAGGTAGAACTAACCTTATGTCCCTCGGATAGAACCTACTTGGTCATAGTAATCTTTCTGATGTTATGGAAGTTCTGTTTGCAAGAATCTTATTGAGGGGCCTGGGATGTAGCTCAGCAGTGCATCACCTGCCTGGCAAGTGCAGGCCCTGAATTCGATTCCTGGTACCCCCCCTAAAAAAAAGAATCTTATTGAGGATTTTTGCATCTATGTTCCTCAGGAGTATTAGCCTATTGTTTTCTTTCTCTATTTCCTTTTTCTTGTTGTTGAGTTTTGGTATCAGGGCAGTGCTGGCTTCATGAAATGATATTGGAAATATTTCTTCCCTTTCAACTACATGGGAAAGTTTGAGGAGCATTAGCATTAGTTCTCTAAAAGTCCAACAAATTTCAGCAGAAAATTCATTCAGTCCTGGTTGTCATTGTTGTTTGGCAGAATTTTTCTTATTGCATTAATTTCATTACTTGTTATTGGTCTGTTTATGTGTTTGTAGCTTCTTGGTCCAAATTTGGTAAATTATGGGTCTAGAAATTTATCCCTTTCTTCTAGATTTTCTGATTTATTTGGATACAAGTTTTCAAAATAGTTTCTAATAATCTCCTTGATTTCAGTGGTTTTGGTTATACTTTCACCTTTTAATGTTTTAATTTTATTTATGTAATTATTTGTCTTTTTAAAACAGGGTCTCACTATGCAGTTAAGGTGGGCCTTGAGCTCACTTTGTAGCCCAGGCTGGTCTCAAACTTGCAACTGTCCTCCTGCCTCAGCCACTAAGCGCTGAGATTACAGGCATGTGCCACCATGCCTGGCTTAATATTTTAATTTTATTATCATGGTTCTTCTCTTTTTGTGTAAGTTTGATTAAAGATTTATCAATCTTGTTTATCTTGTGAAAGAACCAACTCTTTGATTCTTCAATGCGTTTTTGTTTTTTAGTCTCAATGTCATTATTTTCCATTCTAATTTTTTTTCCCTCCTGGTTTTAGATTTAGATTATCCTTGTTTTTATAGGAACTTGTGATGTATCTTTGGGATTGCTGTGTTTTTCCAGTGTGGACACTCACAGCTATACACTGCACTCTTAGAATGGCTTTCATTGCATCCCACAAGTTCTTACATGTTGTGTTTCCATTATCATTTGATTCTAGGAACTTTACAATTTCGTCCTTGATTTTTCCTGTGACTCATTAATCACCAAAAAGTGAGTTATTCAATTTCCATCTGTTTACGTACTTTCTCTGGTTTCTTTTGCTATTTATTTCTACTTTCATTCTATTGTGATCAATATGATGAATGAAATTATTTCCGTTCATTTATATTTATTAAGACTTTCTTTATGGTCTAATATAGGACCTCTTTTGTAGAAAATTCTGTGGACTGCTGAAAAGAATGTGTGTTCTGCTGCTATTGGATGAAGCACTGTAGGTATCTGTTAAACTCATTTGTTCTATGGTATAATTTGACTCGGTTTCGAATTGATTTTTTTCTTCACTGGGTTAACCAGTCTATTTGTGAAAGTGGGGTACAGAAATCCCTCACTATGAATGCATTGGTACTATCTGTCCTTTTATAGCAAGTAGTATTTTATGAAATTTGATGTGCCAGCGTTCAGCGAATGTGTACTTATCGTTGTTATCTCTTTGGTGAATTTTCCCCTTTGTCAATATGTAATGAAGTTCTTTGTCTTTTCAGGCCAGTTTTGGTTTTTTTATTTTATTTTTTTTCCTTTTAAAAGTATAATAAAAAAAGATATTAACAAACATACACAAAGTAGCATAAGAATAGTACAATTGAATCTGAGTTACAGATAGGGTGACGGAATCATCAATGGTTGTTGCATTACATATTGATAATTTCTAATTGTATATTCAGGAAAATAGGTATAGACATGCAAAATTGATCAGACAATTAATCATCTACTATTCCTTACAATAAAGTGACCTAAGTTAGTAGTACAACTTCTTTTTATAGTGTGAAAGCAAAAAGAACTACATCAACTACAACAGAAAAAGGAAGAGAAAAAAAAATGAAAAGCATTAACAAAGAGACACAAAGTCGCTCAATAAACTTATAATCATAATTGAATTATAGACAGAGCAACAGAAAACCAACAATAGTTGTTGCATTTCATATTGATATCTTCAAAATGTATGCACCGGAGAACACATAAAGACATACAAGATTGATCAAACAATCAGTCATCAACTATTCCCTACCATTCAATGACATAAGTCAATAGTAGAACCATGCCAGCCATCCCACATACATGTATATACATAGATACATACATACATACATAAATTTTTACCTCATTCTTTTCTCCTTTCCCTCGTCCCCTCTGTTCTTTACTTTTGAACAGATTTCCTTCATAACTCTTAGTTTATGTTCTCACCCCCAGGTTCTTACACCAGTGACACAATACGTTGCCTGCACATGTACCTCTGATTTATTTCACTTATGAGTATGTTGTCTAATTTTGACCATTTGCCTACAAAGGCTCCATATCTGTCCCTCTTTATAGCTGAATAATATTCCATTGTGTAAAAATGCCAAAGTTTTTTAACCCAGTCTTCTGTGGATGGACATTTGGGTTGCTTCCACAATTTAGCTATTACAAATTGTGCTGCTATAAACATGGGTTATAATGGTTATATGTTGGCTTATTCTACTCATGTAATTTACATGTTGTTGTTTTCCTTCTTTTGCTGAATGTTTACTTACTTGTTCTGTGTAGGGAGTTGTTTCTATCATTGTTCTTGGGATTGTGGTCTCTTTTTTCTCTGCCTAGAATATCTTTTAGTGCTTTTTGCAATGCTGGCTTGGCACTCATGAAGTTCTTCAGTTGTTCTTTGTCATGGAAATATTTTATTTCTCCATCAAACTTGAAGGACAGTTTTGCAGGATACATCAGTCTGGGTTGGAAGTTGTTTTGTCTCAGAATCTGCAATATCTCGCTCCAAGCTCTTCTTGATTTCATGGTTCCCATTGAGAAGTCGGCTGTGATTCTGATGGGCTTTCCTTTATAGGTGATCTGTTTCTTTTCTCTAGCAGCTTTTAATATTGTGTTCTTTTGCTGGATATCTGGGATCTTGACTATTATATGTCTGTGTGTGGTTTTCCTTGGATTATGGATCGTTGGGGTTCTATATGCCTCGATTAACTGTACTTCAGTATCTTTTACCTTGTTTGGAAAATTTTCTGTTATTATTTCAGCAAATATTCTTTTTATATCATTTGTGTGGTCTGTTTCTGTTTCACTGACTCCTATAACTCGAATATTATTTCTCTTTGCCTCATCTTGCAGCCGTTGGATTGATTTTTCTTGGGTCTTTGATGCTTTTATGAGATCCTTCCTTTCACGCTCATAGACTGCCATGCTGTCTTCAAGGTCTGAAATTCTATCTTCGGTTTCATTTAAGCGGTTTTGCAAGCTTTCAGTGGAAGTTTTCAAATCCTGGCAATCTCTTTGGACCTGTTTCATTCTTGGTAATTCATTCCTAAATTGCTCTTGTAACGTTTCCATTTGTTTTCTACTTTCTTCTAATCTTTTATCTATTTCTTCTCTATGTGTACGGAACATTTCTTCCATTATAGTTTTCAGTTCATTTTTTGTCTGAGAGATTATTGCAGGTATGTGGCTTATTTCTGCTTTAAGCTCTTCTATGGCCTGTTGGAGTTGTTTCAGTGTTTCTGATGCAATCGTTTCAGAATTTGCAGGTATGTGGCTTCCTAGTTCTCCTGTATCCTTGCATTCAGGACTTGTTCTGAGTGGGGTTGAGTTCTGAGACTGCATTTTGTTCTTCTGTCTTCCCATTTTTGGGTAACAGATTCAAAATGTTGAGCAATAAATTACCCAGGCAGTTCACCAGGCAAAGGTCTGTTGCAAAGGCTGCTCCAATGACTCCTTCTCTTCAGGAGAATGTCCCTTAAGCTTTCTGCTGACAGTTCCACTCAATAGGCTGCTCATATGCTGCTTTGTGTGCCGAGCTACTCACTACCCAGAGACCTGGCTGGGGCACATAAACAGCTCGCCTCCCCGGGAACCGTGCTGGCAGGGGGTCGCTCAGGTGTTCCAATTTTGGTTTGAAGTCAAAGTTATCAGGTACAGCTATTCCTGCAGATGCTTACAATATAATTTTCTCTCCTTTCCTATTCACTCTTTGTTTTGCAGGTGTGTCTCTTGCAAGCAACTTATATATGTCGGTTTTTGATCCAATCTCCCAGCAAGTGTCTCTTGATTGCAGAATTAAGATCATTTACATTGAGTGTTATTGTTGAAATGTATGTAATAATTCCTGTGATTATGTTCTTCTAACAGTGTTTGATTTACTTCTAGTTATCATTTTTTTGAACTACTCTCTCGGTGAGACTTAACTCTCTCCTTTGGTCTCATTGCTGTCCTCATCATCAATGTTTATGGAGTTGGGTGTGGTGGCGCACACCTGTAATCCCAGCACTCTGGAGGCTGAGGCAGGAGGATCGTTGCAAGTTCAAGACCAGCCTGGGCTACATAGTGAGCTCAAGGCAGCCTGAACTGCCTAGCGAGACCCTGTCTCCAAAAGAAAAACAAAACACACACACACAAAAATGAAGAAATAAAAGGGCTGTCGGCCAGGGATGTAGCTCAGTGGCACAAGGGCCTTCCTGGCAAGCGCAAGGTCCTGAGTTTGATTCCTGGTACCAAAACAAGAAAAAACAAACAAACAATGAAATGCTGGTGTGGCTGTGGGGCAAAAGGAACCCTTTTGCGCTGTTAATGGCAATGGAAATTCATTAAATCCCTATGGAAAACAGCATGGAGATTCTTCAAAGAACTAAAACTAAAAACTCCATTGCACTCAGCGGTTCCCCTTCTCCCAATCTTCCTCAAAGATCTAAAGACATCACCATAGGACAGTGATACATGCACACGCGTGCTTACAGCAGCTAAAGTCAAACTTGCAAACTGTTAGCTGAGTAGCCACTAGGTCCCTGAGTAAATGGAGAGATGAATGGGGGAATTGTGTGGCGTGCACAGGACACCTGGCTGGCCCGGCCAGCAGAGCCGCACCTCCTGCTCTGCACAGCAGGCCTCCTGCTGAGTCCCCACCTGCGCGAGCAAGATGCGCCCTCCAGCAGCCAGGACGTGTGCCCCTACCCCTGGGGTGGGGAGGAAATTGGCTCGGCCTCCTTGGTGCTGAGCACGCCGCTTGAGGGGTTGGGAAACGTGGGGCACACGGGGCACCAGGGCGAGCGTGCTCACACAGGGCAGCCCTGCAGCACTCTGCTCCCATCACCACTTACTTTGGATGTGTTTGCCTCGCTAGAGCCCCCCAGTGGCCCGGCAGGGAGCCCCCTTCGGTCCCAAAGCCCAGGCTTTAGCCTGGGCCTTGGTGCCCGCTGTGGGCCCGAAGGCGCGCCTCTCTGTGAGTAGCACACAAAATTTCCTCACTATCTGCCACGAGAAAATCCAGCACTGGAAGAGCATGGGTGATGACTATAATGTCCTTCAAAAAAGACTTAAGAGGAAAAGGCATGGTGGCGCATGCCTGTAATCCCAGCACTTGGGAGGCTGAGGCAGGAGGATCTTCATGACTTCCAGGCCAGGCGGGGCCACACAGTGACTCCTACATCAGCCTCCACAACACAGGGAGACCTTGTCTCCAAAGAAAAACAAGGAGAAAAACAAAGAGAACATACCATGCTCATGGTTAGGAAGAACTAACATTGTAAAAATGGCCATACTACCAAAACTGTTGTACAGATTCAATGCAATTCCCATCAAACTACCGTTAACATACCTCACAGA
>PVLD010035225.1:0-11970 GCA_004027595.1 Dinomys branickii | reverse complement strand
AGCTATTCCTCTTCTGGGTATTTTCCCAGAAGATCTAAAAACATCATATCACTCTGATATATGTGCACCCATGTTTATAGCAGTACAATTTGTAATAGCTAAAATGTGGAAGCAACCCAAGTGCCCATCCACAGAAGACTGGATTAAAAAATTGTGGCATTTTTATACAATGGAATATTATTCAGCTATAAAGAAAGACGTATATGTTTTAATACTTTCTCATTCTTCCATTTTCCCTTAGAACCATTATGAATTTGTGAATACTGCTTTATTACCTACTTGAACCATGAAAGGATTCTATCAATATTTCACAAATTATTTTATCAAAATGTACCTCCTTCATCCTTCATTAAAATTATTATGTATACAATATTATGGGAAAATTAAGTCAGACATAGATAATAAAGTAAGATATGTCACACTCTTGCATATATGGTTGAAAGAGTCCTGGTCGTCAATTATTATAAAAAATTATCACGTGGAAAATAATGTCACACTCTTCCATTCACGGAAGAGGTTCAGCAAACATCACTAAGCAAGACAGCTCTGTCTTGGAATTTTCCAGGTGGCAGTCAGTACTGTGGGAAGATGAGATGTTCTGGCATATGAGTGCATACCTCGTAGGTCTGCTGTGTTTCTTGCGCTGTATGCACATCTTCAAAATATAGCAAATGATCAAAACCATTAAGTGAATATGTATATAACTATTGGAAAACTAATAATTGTTTATCATAACACAAAATCATAGTGACAAATCATATCCTCATTAGTACTATGAATATTGCAAAATATCTCTGAGAACACTCTCATGTATAATGTACCTTCCCTCTCTGAGACTTTCACAATGTAGGATTCTATGTAGCTGGGGAACCAGCCCAGCCTGGACCTTGCAGCTCTGCAGAGGAGCCCAGCCCTGGATGCCAGGTGTCTGCTGGGGAATCAGGACTGCACAGAGATTTCACACCATGGAGTTTGCAGAGAACTGGGTTTTCCTTCCTGGTGTTTTAAAAAAGGTAATTCGTGGAGAACAAGCAATACTGAGTGTAAGTGGACATGATTTGGGTAAACAGTGCAGCTATGTGACTGTCCTGAGCAGGATGTCTCTGTGTTTGCAGGTGTCCAGGCTGAGGTACATCTGTTAGAGTGAGGGGGAGGCTTCGTGAAGCCTGAGAGTTCCCTGAGACTCTCCTGTGCGGCCTCTGGACACACTTTTAGTGTCTACTAGATGAGCTGTATCCTCTGGCTCCAGGGAAGTGTCTGGACTGGGCCACAAACATTAGGCATGATGGGGGTAGCACATACCCTACAGACTGCGTCAAGGGCCGATTCACCATCTCCAGAGACAATGGCAAGAACACACTGTATCTACAAATGAGCACTCAGAGAAACGAGGACACGGTCATGTATTTCTGCGTGAGAGACACAGTGAGCGGACATCAGTGTGAGCCCAGACACAAAACTGCCTGTAGGGTGACTCAGGACAGCAGGGGGAGCTCGAGACAAACAGCTCAGAGTCTACCCGAGAGCAAATTAAAGTACTGTGCAGAGAAGAAAATCATAAAGGACGGGGAGGAGGAGATGAGGGATGGATCTCCTGCACTAGGAAGCTGTCCAAAGGAACGAGGGCAAGTGATGAGAAGGAGAGAAGAGGGAAATAAGTAGAATAAACTTTTGTTGTGTGGAGCAGCCAAAGAACCTCTTTTCATGTAAACATTATATGCCATAACATGAGCTAAGTAACATTAATATCAACAAGAATGAAAAGTGGAATAGGGAAATTGGAGGAGGGAAAATGTAGGGGTGGGAGCAGACGGGCATTAAAAAAAAAAAACAAGCTGTAGCGCGTGCCTGTAACCGCTCCCCATGACGATTGGCAAGTGCATGAACTGCAAACATATACCTTTAAATTTTAAAAAAATAAATAACATGAAGTGAAATGTGCTTTCCTGCCAGGATCTGGGAGTTCTCCATAGACTGCTTATCCCCGATACTGCAAATTTAAATGTCTATCTTTACCTCGCAGTCTCAGACAAGTCGTTGTTATTTGGATTGAATCCATTCTCTACCGTATAGAACTCGAATTATCACGTGTGTCAAAATGACTCTGCTGCGTTCATTTGGCGCAGATCCTGGCGAGGCTCAGGGGAACCGAACCTGGTAACAGTCTGGATGGAAGTGAGATCCACACTGCAGTGATCCCACCTGTGTGAGCACAGCCACACACCTCACTGCTGGGGTGATCAAGACCAACAGATTCTTCTTCTTATAGCCCAGGGATGTGCAGTCCCTTCAAAGGGTGCCGAGGAGCACTGAGTATGATCAAGTTGCTCAGGATCCAGCCTTTCCTGGGTCTCAACTCAGGAGCAGCTGCACTGAGACCCTGGGGAAAATTTATCTGCTGAGACCCTGGGTCCTCCTCAGTCTTCATCCTCCTGTGACTCATTTCCCTCTATTTAAGTGGAGGAATAATGGCTCCTGCATGTCTTTCACTAGATCTTCTTCATGCCAGTTAGGTTATGTAACATTTTATAACTATAAATCTGATAATCATCGCTACACTTATTGAAATTATTTAGGTATTCACAGTTTCTCCAACTAAAGTTAAAAGGTTCATTATTTGTGAGTATTAAAACAACTGCAACCATCAATACAATGTCATTATAAGTCATTTTCTTAAATGCCAAAGGGACACCACCATTTTTGGCTGTCCCTCTCCATTCCTGCACATCCCACTAACTGACTCAGTCAAAGTGAGTGCAAATCTTTTCTGCCTTTAAATTCAGTACTTAGCAAAATAATTTCAGTTTTTTGCATTTTATGCTACTTTCTATAGGTAGGATAAAAATTTCATGCAATACTGATGAGGATGTGGAAAAATTAGAGTCACTGGAAATGTTGATGAGGTTGAGATTTCACAGATACAATTAGTTCAGTATCTTTTGAAATTAACATAATAAATTCTTCCTGTGATTTTTATCACTGAGTAATTATCCAAGAATGTTGAACGTCTACATTGGCACAAAATTGTGCAAGCTGAGGTTCCTGTACACATTCTTCATGGCAATCAAACTTTAGAAATTACCCAAAAATCTGTCAGTTCATAGACAATAATCAAATAAGTTATACCCACACATGAGATTCTTTTTACTCATAAAGAAATGAAATTTATATCTTTGTTATTGCATGAACATGCATTAAACCATATTCTCATAGATGCAAAAACCCCTCTTGTGTGACTCTGGAGACATAATATCTACTTTTTTATATCATTGCATGTAGAAAATAGTGTCACAACTTCCAGGGACTATGGGGGCATGAATTACACCGTGAAAAATTAAAAGTAGTCATTCATTACCTTATGGTAAGGGACAGTCGATTAAGTGCTGCTATCACAGAGTCGTAATGATTTACTATTCAAAATCACACTTAACTCTATACTTTAAATGTGATCTCACTGGATGTGGGTAAAATTCATGCGAAGTGTTATTTTAAAAGGTAAACCAAAAGCTCTAACACATAGTACATTTCTGAAGAAAACAAACAGTCCAAAAACCAAGTTTTTTTTTTTTTTTTTTGCGGTACTGGGGATCGAACTCAGGACCCTGCGCTTGCTAGGCAAGCGCTTATTCCACTGAGCTATATCCCCAGCCCCCCCAAAAACCAAGTTTAAACTTCAAAACATATGGTAAAGTTTTAGTAATACACTCATGTTAAAACCATGCATAGCTGTATAAACATAATACAATGGACAAGAAGTAGTCTGTACAAATGGCATAATATAGTTATTACTAATGATACAATGATTGAAAACAGGAACCAGAGAAAGTGGAATATCATCTCAAAGGAAAGGAAAACAATAATTTGGAAACTTCCTCGACTGGCCAAGTTATAAATGACACAAAATTTACTAGAGTGAACACTGAGGTCATGTGAAGGGACCCTGTGATAGGGACAGCAGTGTAGACTGACAGAAGCCAGATGCTGCTCACCAGCAAAACAGAAAAATGATCCAAGTGTGTTTAGAATCTGCCACTCCCACCACAAGATGAGAGTTTGCAGAATTGAGAGCTTGACAGGGTGATATATGGAAGACATGTGACCTCAAGTCTTATTTCTCAGTTTTTTCAAGTGTCACCCATGAGTATTTTAGACCCACTTTCCTCAGTCACCACACATGTGGCTGCTGTGTATCCAGGAACCGTGTGGCTCACAGTGACTGACACTGTGGAGTGAGCCGGCCATCTGTGTTCATGTGTGCTGGGGTGCTCACTTTGTAAGTGTACATAGGCCAAGAGCTGTGGTGCATGGATGCCTCCATCTGGCTTTCACAGCAAAACCCAAGCATCTTCAGGCACAGGCAGGAGCCACTGCAGAAGGAAAGAGACCACAGAGACTCCGCACTGAGGCAGTGCCAGCACAAGCTACAGTGAGAGACACCACCGGGAAGCACCCGAGCATAAAGCATCGCACACCTATGTTGTCCAATTTGTTGCAAGACCCCTGGCCTGCAGGGCTGTCACCATAGAAAGCTGGGGTGGGGGACTGCGGGCTTCAGCTCACATCCCTATGGACTCATCACAACTGCCCTCCTCAAAACATGGGTCTGCCAAACTCTTGTCTCACTGTGGCATAAAGTCACAGTGACATGAGGTCAAGGAGGATTACTCTGGATCATTAAGAAGAAATGTTGGTCTACTTGGGTATTGGTTATTGTTAGTATTTGATTTTCTTTTTATTGGCTCTTTGATTGGAAATATTCACCCTATGCCAAGCCTATCACTGTATTTAGGAAGCACTTATTTAATTTCAGAAATACAAACTGAGAAGAGTCATACACAAAATCTCACCCATAATTTATTTATGTGGTATTTACATCAAACTTTTAACTTTGTACAAGAGAGATTTAAAACATAGGAACCATTATGAAAGATTAAAATGACTTTAGTACGAGATAAAAACAGGTTGGAGGACAGCATGGACAGCTATGTTTGGGAGCACAGGCCCCTCAGTGTTTGCATGTTGGAGCTCATGCAGCCCCTGGAGGACATTATTATCATGTGGTGTCTTTTTGGGGAAATTTGCTCAATGGTACTGGAGTTCCTAGATGGGATCAGGACTCTGGTATGTAAGCTGATCCCTGGATTTTCTTCCCCCCAATCGAGGGACACAGTATGCATCTCTTCTGCCACCTGAGGGTGCAGAAACTAGACAAGATTTGGAAGCACCCAGCTACCTCCTGCCAGACCCCAACTCTGTCATTGCCTGTTATTGAACTCTGAAGGGTCCAGAAATGCAAGTAAAACCTGTATTTGATGGAAGTTGCTCATTGTGGCGTACTTTTACAGCAGCAGTAATAGACATATGCACCCCCAAGTTTGTGAATCTGTAATATTCACTTTCCAATGGTTTAGCACATTCCACCTTTAGCAATCCATGGATTGCTTCTGGGTTAATCATCTGATCACAGGCATAGGGTGACCTGAGCCCCAGGTAGATGAGTGTTGGTCCTTTTTATTATATAAGCCTTGTATACCCAGATTCCATATTTTGTAGCCTTGTAATTTCATGTCTATGATGTGCTTATAAATTTATTAGTTTACAACTAATCCGGCTTTTAGCTATGTTTGTACTGTTTGTTGTAAAAAAATTCAACTTTCTTTATGTGTCTAAATTTGCAAGATGATGATCAGCTTTCTTGGTAATAACAAGAAGCATAGAATATTTAAATAGGCATTCACAGATTAATTCAGGAATTAAACTGAAGTGTTTTATATCTTCTTTCTGTTTGTCTGTTAATTTCCTGTTTGTTTTTGTCTCTCTGGGGATTAAAAGGCCTCACAATCAATAGGAAAGTAATCTAACATGAGCTGTATCCCCAGCTCTATCTTCATATACTTGGAAATTAATCGGCATAAATGTCCATGAACGCTGACTCACATAACACATGTAGAAGTTTCAAGTAAATATCATGGTAAGCATGATCTATGTTATAGGCTGTGTGCTTTTTGTACAAAGGTTGAAATAGGAAAGTTAATATGAAGCCACATGAGGATGGGCCCGAGCTGCCTGGTGATAGGACGCGGGAGGGAGGCAGCGGGAGGGAGGCAGCGGGAGGGAGGATCGCGGAGGAGCCGCAGGACACACCGCGGGATGACACCTGTGCACCCCGCTTTGATAGTGTGCGGTTATACACGTACTTGCATGGTAATATTTTTCAGGTGCACACTTTATACATGGGGAGTTTATGTGTTACATCTGGTAAAGCTGTCACAGATAAACAAGTCTCAATACAGAAACAGAGAGAGGATATTAATGACAGGTGAAAATGAGAGATTCACTCCCAGGCATCCACATGAAGCCGGTTCTGTTTTCTCTCAGCAAACAGCAGAATGCAGCAAAGTCACACGTGTTCTCCCTAGGGGGAAATAGAAGCATCACCAGGTGTGTGTTCTCTGTCCAGCAGCTGAAACAGGAAGCAGTTCGTTCACAACTTAGGGGAGTGTAGGCCCAGACAGCGGGGAGGACACTTATAGCACGTCCGTTCTGCTCTAGGACAGGAAACTGTTTCCGACATTTTTGTAATTTTAAATATTTGCAAAGCTGACAAACAGAATGCCAAAAATGCATATTATGTGTACAAGAAAAATAAATGTAGGCAAAGAGATAAATACCAAAAAAATCATCTCATAATGAGTTTTCATATTGTCTTGAATGAAATCATTGCTACCAAACTCTTCAGGCACACACCGAACAGCAGAAAATCATTTTCACGCACGTTCACGGTACCTGAATGCACAGCTGCGCTGATGTTCTCACACATTTGAGCCCATCTCCCAGATGTAACCAAGGACCCCACACTCATGCTGGGAAGCCAAGTGCACCTCCCCTTCCTCCCTCTGCTCTGCACCTCCCGGGACCAGCGTCATCACGATGTGTCCTGTGTTTAAGGACTGAGATTTCCTCTTCCTGATGTGAGGTCTCAGGTGCACCTGTTGTTTCCCACACAGGACAGGAACATCTTTGAGAATGTGTCCTTACTTAAGATGTTACCTGGTCATACCGTCGTGCACATCAGTGTGAGGAGAGTGGGTTAGAGTGAAGGAGCTGCAGGCCCAGGCCCACCTGAGAGGAGAAGGCAGTGAGGCCACAGACAGCAGAGGGGACAGAGGAGAGGACAGGATGGCCCTTGCAGCCTCTGTGTCCACCACCTGATCCTCTTCATTGCACCTTCTGAATAACAGTGCAGAACCCTGAAATCACTGAAATATTTTATGAGTTTTCTTCTGTTTCCTTCTTCTGTTATTCCATGTTCAGTCACGACTGTGCAAATGACATCTTTAAATAGTGATCTTAGAACCCTGACTCAAGTAAGACTTCAAATTTGGCCACTGAGCGTGCTTCTGGGTTTTGTTTCAACCTCTAAAGCCACGGAAAATCATCACCTACATATTTAAATCTACAAAAATGTGGAAAAAATTAGCATCCTGATGTTTTCACAGGCCCATGAAAGAAATAAAATTGCAGATTGAGTGACTGAAAAGAAACCTGGAGAGACAGGAAGATCCAGGCTCACAGGTGAGCTCTGCTTCGTGGCACAGAGCCAGGCGCAGGCACACAGCAGAGGGAGTGCTGAGGGGGAGATGCTGGGTGACTGGAGGACAGCAGAGGAGCAGGGTGAGTCACATTATACTCCTGGGGTCCATATAGCCCACATGTTACCTCCAGAAGCCCCAGGATCTCGAAGGGAAGATTCAAAAAGATCACACAAGGCTCTGCCAGGGGAAAGAGAAGACTGATCACTAAAACATGTACACAGACTCTGCTCCAGAGGGAAGATGATCAAAGGAGGCATTTTTGAGAAAATTATGCTACTTGAAGGAAATGTATTTTCCTAACAACAGCACAACCATCCACCCTTCAAGGATGGCATAAGAAAGTCAAAATACTTCATAGGAGAAAGAAATTGAAGAAAACTCATAGCCTGCAGGAAAGGAACAGATGTCAGGAGTAAATGAGGCGAATCCTTTGACTTTCCTTTTCATGGTCACAGGCACAGGAAATCATAGGAAACAGAGCATCTCACATTGTCATGCACATCAGTGTGAAGGGTGGATTAGAGTGAAGGACCTGCAGGCCAAGGTCTGTCTGAGAGAACGCAGTGAAGCCACAGACAGCAGAGGAGAGAGGAGAGGACAGGACAGCCCTTGCAGCCTCTGCCTCACCACAAGCCAGACCCTACTGAGAGTGTCCAGGGTCTCGGTCTCGTCACGTTCTCTCCTCTTGGAAATTCAACTTCTTTTTTGGGTGGAATTGGACCCAAAGAGGTCATCTAGGACAATCTTAGAGAAGACTCCTGATTTTCCTTCACAACATCTACAAACTGCTTCACAGCAACACCTAAACTGATGTGATTGTATTGCTTATGACTCATGTCATATTTTTCTTTTAGATTAGAAATCAAGACATTTTAGTTACAAATTTCCCACAATCTATATTTAATGTTTCCTACACTTTACCTACATCATCACAAAGAAATGGAATGAGTGGAAACAGGACGAGTGTGGAGCTCCCGGGGATTCCTCTCCCCGGACACACCTGGCCCGAGTACTAACCAGCAGCACCGCTGCTTTTCCGCCTTATGGTACCTTCTTCGCATTCCTGCCATAACTGCTATGAAAAGCCTCCTTGCTTCTCAAATGTGTTTCACAAGTGTCACATTCCACCCTTGGTTTATACTCTAACACATCACGGGAGGAAAAATCCCTCAGCTGAGCCACCCCGCTTCCCAAGCATAAAATCTACTTCTGTCCCTTGTTAACACCTTGCTCATTACTGATGTCCTCCAGGTATTTCCCTCAAATTTTACTCTTTTTCTTCCTGTCTCAATGTTTGTTAATTTTTTGTTCTACTCACTAGCACTGTAACATGACATACAGTACAGGCAATTGTTATCAATTGTAAAACACACAAAGGAAACACTGGCTTTCCTAACCTTAGGGAAGAAATCCTCACTGACCTTACAAGGTTTAAGCAGAGCCTGTGATCACCTCCCCACTGTAGGAGCTCATGCATAACTGATATTGTATTTTTCTCTCTGTGGAGTGCATACCAATCATCCAAAAACTCCATCAATGTCGTGTAACTCTGAACAGAGACCAGAATTCTGGATGCAGGAGTGACTCTAAATGTGACCTCAGAGCAGGGAGGTAGAGGGTCCATTATTGTCTTGGTTACTTTTCTTTTGTTGCTGAGACAAAATACCCAACGCCCAAAATGAAGAAAGGAAAGGTTTATTTAGCTTACAGTTTGTGGAGGTTTCAGTCCATACTTGGCTGACTCAGAGGCAGAGAGGCACGTGGCAGAGGGCAAACTGTTCATGGCAGCAGAGCGCAGCAAAAACCACAAGAGCAAAAGGGAGGAATGGCTGCAAGCAGCCTTTTTCTCCCCTACACTGTAAACAGCCTGCCCCCACCCAGGGCGCGTGTAGCTCTCACATAGTCTCCACGCCCTCTTCTTCCACAGGCTCAGGATGTTTACAAACTAAGCACCGTGGCTTCCTCCTGAGTCACTCAGCTAAACCTCTAGATTGCCCAAGTTGACAGACATAACAATTATCAAAGATCAGATCCAGCAACCACACAGATCATAAGAGACGCTTCCACTTTTCGATGTCGTGGCTCAGCGGCGCTCCTCCTCAGACTCGGAGCAGCCCCACCACTTATCGGAGCCTGCCCAGAGGTCCATGTGCAACGTGTTAACATATTTCTCCTTACTACCATAGACTTATGGTTACCTGCATCCAGAACACCTGATTAGTATTAGATTTGGGGAGGGGAAAAAAAGGGGAAAGAAAATAAGTTGGGTTATATACATGTGCTGACTCCCCGTGATGAATGTGAACATTGTATCCTGCAAATATGTAGTCAAACAAAATAAAAATCTAAGATTAAAAAGGATAATGGTGAGCAGAATGCAATGTGCTAGGCTCAGGTCTCTGTCAGGAACCGATATGACTGAAAACAAATTCAGGGACATGGACACAAATCAGTGGATGAACTGTAAGACACTGGGCTGAGGAGTAGGGGCCCGACCCAGTCACAGGTGTGACACGATAGCACAGCAGATCAGCTGACTTGTGGGTCACTAGTGAAGGTTCCTATGGGCCTGTTCTGTTCCAAAGCAGACAAAGAGCACTAAAGGCGGTGGTGATGACACTCGCCGCTTGTGCCTCTCTGCAGAGAAGGTCGCATACAGAGTCGCTCCTGCACCCGGCATTCACACCTCTTTCCCCCTGGAGGGCAGAATGCGCAGTCCCCTCGCACAGGGAGGAGCTGGACTGTGCTCTCCATCCTCAATTACTCATGAATTCTCAGCCACAGTTTCCTGTCTCAGAGACAAACTGAAAAGGATGCCCGCTCAGGCAGGAATTATTTAAGGAGATCTAATTAATGACACTGGGAGATGTAAAGTATTTGCTGTGGAACTCAGCAGCAAGAAATGTCACGAGAGTCCATGCTGCATTGTACTGAAAAGCATTTCACTGAATCATCCATACACCAATAGTAATCCAGAAGTGGATATTTCAGGTGAAAATAGGATTGTAAAGCTGGAGGTGAGTTTGAATTTTAAGGATATTGTCATCATATGCATGGTGTTTATAATGCATAATTCTTCATTAAGGAACAACTACAACTACGGAAGCATGTGGAAGCTAAGAATAACCTGCAGGAAACAACAGGGGAGGCTGAATCTAGATCGGGAACAACCTTCCAGTGCCTACACAAGGTCATGTGGGGACGGGATACTTAAAAACAGAGGGCCAGGAAACACTTCAAAGAATCGGTAATTGGGACCTCATCCTACTGAAAAGTTTTTGTACATCTAAAGAAATCACCAGCAAAGTAAAAAGAAAACCCACAAATTGGGAAAAAATCCTAGCTGGCTGTCCCTCAGACAAAGGACTTCTATCTAGAACATACAAAGAACTAAAAAACATGTACATGTCCAAATTCAAAGACCCAATCCAGAAATGGGCATCTGAGATGAATACACACTTATCAGACAAAGAAATACAAATGGCAAATAAATATATGAGAAAATGTTAAACATCCTTAGTCATTCGAGAAATGCAGATAAAAACAACATCGAGATTTCATCTCACCCCAGTAACACTGGCCAGTATGAAAAAGTCATCCAGTAACAAATGCTGGCGAGGCTGTGGAGAAATAGGGACTCTATTACACTGCTGGTGGGAATGCAGACTGGTGCAACCACTGTGGAGAGCCGTGTGGAGATTTCTCAGCAAACTAGGTCTAGAGGTTCCATTCAAACCAGCTATTCCCCTTTTGGGTATTTTCCCAGAAGATCTGAAAACATCATATCACTCTGATGTATGTGCACTCATGTTTATAGCAGTGCAATTTGTAATAGCTAAAATGTGGAAGCAACCCAAATGTCCATCCACAGAAGACTGGATTAAAAAACTGTGGAATTTTTATATAATGGAATATTATTCAGCTATAAAGAAAGACAGTTTTGGGGACTTTGTAGGCAAGTGGTCAAAACTGGAGCCTATATTCATAAGTGAAATAAATCAGCGGTACATGCGCAGGCAATGTATTGTATCACTGGTGTAAGAACCTGAGGGTGGGAATATAAACTAAGAGACATGAAGGAAATCTGTTCAAAAACAAAGAACAGATGGGACGAGGGAAAGGAGAAAAGAAAGAGGCAAAAATGTATGTATGTATATATGTATATACATATATGCAGGAGGGCTAACATGCTTCTACTATTGTATTATATCACTTAATGCTAAGGAATAATTGATGACGGGTTATTTGATCAATCTTGTATGTCTGTATGTGTTATCCTGACCACACACTTTGAAGATATCAATATGCAAAGCAGCAACTATTGGTGGTTTCTTTTTTTTGTCTTTGGTTTTTTGCTTTTTGTGTTTTTCTGTTT
>PVLD010035224.1:0-11975 GCA_004027595.1 Dinomys branickii | reverse complement strand
AAAGACCCAATCCAGAAATGGGCATCTGAGATGAATACACAATTCTCAGACAAAGAAATACAAATGGCAAATAAATATATGAGAAAATGTTCCACATCCTTAGTCATTCGAGAAATGCAAATAAAAACAACACTGAGATTTCATCTCACCCCAGTAAGACTGGCCAGTATGAAAAAGTCATCCAATAACAGATGCTGGCAAGGCTGTGGAGAAATAGGGACTCTATTACACTGCTGGTGGGAATGCAGACTGGTGCAACCACTGTGGAGAGCCGTTTGGAGATTTCTCAGCAAACTAGGTCTAGAGGTTCCATTCAATCCAGCTATTCCTCTTCTGGGTATTTTCCCAGAAGATCTGAAAACATCATATCACTATGATATATGTGCACCCATGTTTATAGCAGCGCAATTTGTAATAGCTAAAATGTGGAAGCAACCCAAGTGCCCATCCACAGAAGACTGGATTAAAAAATTGTGGCATTTTTATATAATGGAATATTATTCAGCTACAAAGAAAGACAGTTGTGGGGACTTTGTAGGCAAGTGGTCAAAACTGGAGTCCATACTCATTAGTGAAATAAATCAGCGATACATGTGCAGGCAACGCATTGTATCACTGGTGTAAGAACTCGAGCATGGGAATATAAACTAAGAGACATGAAGGAAATCTGTTCAAAAACAAAGAACAGATGGGACGAGGGAAGGGAGAAAAGAAAGAGGCAGAAATGTATGTATGTATATATGAATATACATATATGCAGGAGGGCTAACATGGTTCTACTATTGTATTATATCACTTAATGCTAAGGAATGATTGATGACGGGTTGTTTGATCAATCTTGTATGTCTGTATGTATCATCCTGAACACACACTTGGAAGATATCAATATGCAAAGCAGCAACTATTGGTGGTTTTGTTGTTGTTGTTGTTGTTGTTGTTGTTGTTGTTTGCCTGTTTTGTTTTCTGTCTTTGGATGTTTGGTTTTTGTGTTTTTCTGTTGTTGAGAGGATTAATGGTCTGACCAATTTTGCATGTCTGTATATGGGTTCATATATTTACACTTCGAAGATATCAATGGATAGAGCAATAACCACTGTTGAGACCATGTCACCTTGTCTATGGATCGGTTGTGATTGTACTATTTTTTATGCTAATTGGTGTCTGTTTGTTAATATGTTTTTGTACTTTTATTAAAAAAAAAAAAGACACTCTGCTCTGGCTGTGACAACGTTGGGGTACCCATGGGCTTTGTGCTACTTCTCTATTGCACGGAGATCTGTCTTCTGTCTATGTTGCAGAGAGAACAGAGGCCAGCATTCCTAGGCAAGTGTGGCTGGCTGAAATCAAAGTGTGCTTGAGCCAGGCATGATGACACATGCCTGCCATCTCAGCAACTTGAGAGGCTAAGGCAGGGGGGCCACAAGTTTGATCTCAGTCTGGGTAACTTAATTACTTAGCAAGACTTTGTCTCAAAATAACAGAATAAAATGCTGGAGATATAGCTCAGCGCAACGGCTCTGTATTCAACCACCAGTACTGCTGGTCCTTGGGAAAGGACTTCAAATACACCCAACTTGAGAAGAACAACAACATGACACCAAGGAGGGACTGCGGTCCAAGCAAAGTGGGCATCTCATCTCGAGGAATGGGAGCCCAGTTTATGTGTGTATGTGCTACTTACACTGCACGTGGTATCTACAGATCAAGGGGTGAGGATAACCATAAGAACTCATGTGTTAATGCCCAGTGGACAGTGCCGTGCGCACTTTAGCAAGTGGAATGACGCAGCCAGCTCTGTCCATGTCTACGCTCTCCAGGAACTTTACATTCATCACCTGAAATAATCCAGAAGAATCTGTGTTACTACATTTTTATACACAAGGAAAGTGAGACTCAGATAATGCATAATAGCTTTCTCTTACTGGCAGAACTGGGATTTGTACTCTGAGTTGCAAAGCCAATGGCCTTTCAAAGCAGACTGCCTCTACTAGAATCTGATGTTCAGGTTTGCAAAATTCTCTCTTTGTTTTTCTCCCCTCATCATGGCTTTGTAATGAAGGACAGAGTCTTTAGATGACACCAGTTTAAAGGACTGCTTTCCATTAGATAAGATCATGCAGGTCAATTACTTGACTTGGCATTGTAAGATCAGTGTTCTCTAAATGCAGCACACACACACACACACACACACACACATTTAGATACAATGATGATACAGAAAGTTGATTTCTAGGTATGAGCCTCAGGACAGCTGCACAGAAGGCAAACATTCATGTAGGAATTAGAGACATGACCCCACCTCTTCTTAGGGATAATGAATGTATTGTAAGAGCTGGGGACAAGGAGTGAGCAAAGGAGTTGACTTCAAGCAGAAGCAGGAATGTAGAGCTGCCTTGGCGTTAGAAATCCATCTCACAACCTGTAGATAAAAGTTACTCTGTGTCAGATGGGGAGATGGTTACAGATTGGAAACAGAAGCCCAGTTACTGGGTGTGGTGAGTCCCTGGGCTCCCATGGCTGCTCTCGCTTCTCTCGCCCATCCATCCTGTAACACCCTGTTCCTGCCTGTAGCCAGCCTTCATCCTCTTTTGCTAAGGTGCTGGCATATTTCATCTGAGAATGTATAAAAGCATCTCTTCATTTGGATGCACTGTACTCAACGACTACTTCTGTTTAACAGTGTAGAAAAGAGCACTAGGAAGCCCCTATTGCTGGGAATTTCTAACTACAATACCAGCTTTCATTCGTTCTACCCTACCAGGCAGGGCACAGGTTTAGTCACAGATCTGTCTTGTTTTAATTCTCCCTACAACTTGGAAGTAAGTTTTATTACTGCTTTATGATAGATGTGAAATGTGCTTAGAGAAGTAGTTTAATGATATATAAGTTTGATATATAAAACTCACACATAAAATTCGAACTTTCCTCAAAGAGGTCTATGTTGGAAGCTTAGAGGTCAGTACACAGAAGCATTCCTATGCCACTAACTATGAAGTAGTGAGTTATTTTCCTTCCAGTATGAATGCTTTGAACTTTAGTAGCACCTTGCAGAAGAATTAGAAAGAGGATTTGAAATATGTATAGACATAGGGCCAAAGGTTTCTCCAGAATACACATATGCATCTTGTGGTTATGTAGGACACTGGAGTTTTAGAAGTTTCCCTAGTATGTGGAAGGATGCTGACAGGGCCTACACATATGCCTGAGTGTGGCGGGGCAGACGGGATATGGAGCCATCATGAAGGCGCTTCATTATTCCTTGTCAGTACTGAGCTCCATTAGGAAAATTCTCTTGAAGCGAATCACAATAAAATGACCCACGCGGAGGGAGAAATCAGACGGTCTAATGTTTGTGATATACACCGTGACAATTTGGGGAATATTCTGGGTCGAGGAGTCCCAGAGTCTTGGTAATCTTGACAACCCCAGATGATGCAGTAGAGAATCAGTTGTGCTTGCAAAAGCCACATCATTCCTTTCAACGCAAGGTCAGCAATCTGTTCATGAGAGCACAGCTTACGGCTGCCCAATTGCTACCAAAACCTCATTTATCGTATTAACAAACTTGAAGAGAAAAGAGTTTCCCTGGGTCCTCTTTATCTTTGGTGTAGAAATGCAATAGGTAATTAAGGATAGATTAGTGTTAGGCTCAAGTTAATCCCTCATAATCCCCATGTGAATATTTTATTTTATTTTATTAATAATTACCCAAAAACCATTGAAGAATTTTAACTTAATGATGTGTTTGTTTCACAAAGGAAAGATTGGACAGAAAAATTCCCCAGAGTTCAAACCCAAATTTCAAGTAAAATAAACACAGTAGAGCATGAAATAAACCAAGACATTAATGTGCAAATATTCTTAAAAATATAAATTATAAGAAAGTGTAGGAAAGATGTGATTGAGTACTTGTTGAATGTTGAGAATGGGACAGATGCCATGAATATCAACTGGATACCTCAATGCATACATTAGCACTGTAACGTAGGAGTAAAGGAGTTCATGGACACAAAGCTATCAAGCCAGTTTGTACAATGTGACCACAAGTCTAATGCTGTAGTCAGTGTTCTTTCCATTATGTCCTGCTATATTTTCTGGCAGCATTGGTGAGATTTCATATCACTGAAACACAATTTCTGGCACCCATAGTTTAAAGGAAAAGAAGAAGCCTCATGGTTTTAAGGAATTCAGTCCATGGTCCAAAACAGGAACATCATGGAACAAGGGCATGGGGAAGCACAGCTGTTCAGTTCATGGAGATGGAAGCAGAGCAGAGCAGAACCGAAGAGGAAGGGGAGAAACTAGACTTAAAATATGAGGCTACACCTCTGACATATTCCCAGAAGTATGCTCCACTATCCTCTAGGTATCTTGAACCCAATCAAATCAATCTATCACACAGAGGTTGAGAAAAAATAGGGGTGGAACATGTCTGTTATCCTTGCATCTAGGAGGCTGAGGCAAGAGGATCAAAAGTTCAAACCCAGCCTGGGCAACTTAACAACTTAGCAAGACTTTGGGTCCACAAAAGTTAAATGGCTAGAGATGTGACTCATTATAAAGGCCTTCAGTTGGACATTATCCCTAGCACTTCTAATAATGATAATAATAATAATAATAATAATAATAATATTTTTATTTCATAATCAATAGTCATGGTAGAATATTTCTTTCCATAATTCCTTATCATGTCCCACCCCCCACCCTCACTTGGCATCGTGTTGATATTTTAATGAAATCATACCTACTAGGTTTCCTGAGCTAACACATAGATCCAGGAAAGCTGTTAAACATTTCAGAGAACAACAGTAAAAAAAGCAAAGTATTGTTCCAAAAACTCAAAACTAGTCATATGGAGCAAGCCCAGGGAAAAGATCTCTGATACTCAAAGTAGACTTTGCAAACTTTACTCAGGTGGATAATCTTTTTTTATTTTAAGGAATGAAAAATAACAAAATAGCACAGACAAAAACAAAGCACAGCAAATACATTAAAAATGATACAGGGTTTCAAAACAAAATGGTAGGAATTAACAGTGGTTGTTGTACTAAATATTGTTATTTTCAACAAAGTTACTCAGACTACCAGATTTAAGAATGCAAAATTGAAAAACTATTAAAGAGAATAAAGATCATAAAAAAACTAGAAATGATACACAGCTGCACTAAACAAGATGGTAGAAATTCACCAGTGGTTGTTATATTGCATATTGTTGTCTTCAAATTACTTATTCAGATTACCAGATATAAACATTTAAAATTGGTCAAGAAATTAAGCATCACCTGTTCTTTTCAGTGAACTATTAGACATCAGCAGTATAATTATCCCAACTATCCATTGACATATATTTTTTCCCTTCTGTTTTTCTTTCTTTTTCTCCTTTCCCTCATTCCAGTTGTTTCTTCTTTTGAGCAATTTCTTTCCCTTTCATATTATCTATTGTACATTTTGGGTTTTATTTACTCTTTCAGTTTCTTACACTAGGGAGACAATATGATGTTTACACATGTGGGTCTGATTTACTTCACTTATGAGTATGGTCTCTAGTTGCATCCATTTACCCATAAAAGCCTTGAGTTTATCTTTTTTATAGCTGAGTAATACTCCATTGTTAAAAAAAAAAGCCATCCTTTTTATCCATTCCTCAGTTAATGTACATTTGGGTTGTTTCCAAGGTTTAGCTATAACAAATTGTGCTGCTATAAACATGGGTGCACATATATTGCTGTGGTATGATATTTTTAATTCTTCTGGGGAGATGCCCAGAGGGAGCATAGGAGGGTTGAATGGGACCCTAATCCTAGTTTTGTGAGGAATCTCCACACTGATTTCCTTCACCAATCTACACTCCCACAGGCAGTGGAGAAGTGTTCCTTTTTCCCCACAGCCTCTCCAGGATTTGTTATTGGTAGATTTTTTGATAGCCATTCTTTCTGAGGGGAGATGGAATTTCAGTGTTGTTTTAATTTGAATTTCTCAAATGAGCAACCATCTTGAACGTTTTTTCATATATGTAATTTCCATTAGTATTACTTCATCTGAAAAGTGTCTATTCATCTCAGATGCCCATTTTTGGATTGGGTCTTCGAATTTTGGGAGCCTGATTTTTTTTTTTTTTTTTTTTTTTTTTTTTTTTGTCTTTTTGAGACATGGTCTTGCTATGCAGTTCAGGCAGGATTTGAGCTCAGTTTGTAGCCTAGGATGGTTTCAAACTTGCAGGAATCCTCCTGTCTCAGCCTCCCGAGGGCTGGGATTACTGGCGTGTGCCACCACACCTGGATGGGAGCCTGATTTTTCAAAACTCTTTGTATGTTCTAGATAGAAGTCCTTTATCCTGAGGACAGTTGGCAAAATTTTTTTCTCAATTCATGAATTTTCTTTTTACTGTGTTGGTAATTTCTTTTGATGTGCAAAAACTTTTCAATAAGATGAGATCCCAGTTTTTGATTCTTTGAAGTATTTCTCTTGTGGCTTGGTTTATGTTCATGAACATGCCTACTCCTGTCTTCAAGATTTCTACCTACTTTCTCTTCTGGTAGATTTAGTATTTCTGTTTTAATACTGAGATCTTTGGCCCATTTAGACTTTAGTTTATGCGTGGTGATAGATGTGAGTCTAGTTTTAGTCTTCAGCATGTGGAAAGCCAGTTTTTCCAGCACCACTTACTAAAGTGGCATCTTTCTTCCAGTGAACATGTTCGCCCCTTGGTCAAAGATGGTTGAGTGTGTTTGTAATTGTGTCTGCATCTTCTAACACGTTCCATTGATCTTCAAGTCTGCTTTTTACCACTATCATGCTGATTTTATCACAGTAGCTTTGTAGTACAATTTCAAGTTAGGAATTGTGATGCCTCCTGCCTTTCCTTTGTTGCCCAAGATTGCTTTTGCTATTCTAGGCCTTCTCTGGTTCCAGATCAATTTTAGGAATGTTTTCTCTAGATCTATGGGGTATATAAATGGCATTTTGATTGGGATTGCTTTGAATCTATACAACAATTTTGGGAGTATTACTATTTTCACAATGTTGGTTCTTCCTACTCATGAGAAATGAACATCTTTCCATTTTCTGAAATGCTTTCTGGTCTCTTTTTTCAGAATACTTTAATTTTCACTGTATAGGTATTTTACTTCCTTTGTTAGATTGATTCCTGAGTATTTAATTTTGAGATGGTATTATGAAATATGTGGTTTCCCCAATTTCTCTCTCAGTGTGTTTGTTTTTGTGTACAGGAATGCTATTGATTTTTGAGTGTTCACTTTATATCCAGCTATGCTATTGAATTCGTTTATTAATCCTAGGGGTCTTCTGGTGGAATTTTTGGGGTCTTCTGCGTAGAGTATCATGTCATCTGAGAATAATGATAATTTCACTTTTTTCTTTCCTATCCTTTTTCCTTTTATTTCTCTCTCTTATCTAATTGCACTGGCTAATGTTTCCAGAACTATGTTGAATAGGAGTGGTGACAGTGAACATCCTTGTCTTGTTCCTGATTTTAAAGTGAAAACTTTCAGTGTTTGTCCATTTAGTATGATATTGGCTATAGGTTTGTCATAGATGGCTTTTACCAGATTGAGTTAAAGTCCATCTATTACAATTTTCTGTTTGCTTTTTATCATGAGTAAGTATTGAACTTTATCAAAAGCTTTTTCTATATCCATTGAGAGGATCATATGATTCTTATCTTTGGCTCTGTTGATATGATGTATTACATTTATTGATTTGTGTATATTGAAACATCCCTACATTCTTGCAATGAATATCACTTGGTCATGGTGTATAATATTCTTGATGATTCTCTGTATTCAGTTTGCTGGTGTTTTATTGAAAATTTTTGTATCTGTATTCATTAGGGAGATTGGCCTGTTCTCTTTTTTGTTGGGTCTTTCTCTGATTTTGATATCAGGGTAATACCACAAGGAATGAGTTATGGAAAATTCCCTCCCTTTCAATTTCAAGAAAAGTCTTTGAGAAGAATTGGCATTAAATGTTCTCTAAATTTTTTGTAGAATTTGACTGTGAATCCATCAAGACCTGACATTTTCTTTGTTGGTAAGTTTTTATTACATTTTCAATTTCACAGGCTGATAGTTATTCAGGATTTTTATATCTTCTTCATTCAGCTGTGGTAATTCATATGTATCTAGAAATCTTTCCATCTCCCTTGTGTTTTCCATCCTAAGAGTAAAGATTTCCCAAGTTGGTATTGACGATCTTCTGAGTTTCTACAGGATCTGTTGCTATTTCATTCTTTTTGTTCCTTATTGCATGAATTTCGGTTTTTTCTTTCTTTCTTTTTGATAAGGTTCTAGGGGCTTATCAATTTTATTTTTCTTTCAAAGAAGTAACTCTCTGATTCATTAATTCTTTGTATTATTTTCTTAGTTTCCATTGCATTAATTTCTGCTCTGACATTTATAATTTCCTGCTTTCTTTGGGCTTTGGGCTTGACTTACTCTTCTCTTTTTTGAAGCTAGAGATGCAGCATAAGTTTGTTTATTTTTGCTCATTTTGTTTTTCTTATGCGGGTATTTACTGCTATAAATTTCCCTGTGAGGACTGTTTTCATTGTGTCCCACAGATTCTGACAAGTTGTATCTGCATTTTTATTTGATTGCAAATATTGTTTAGTTTCTTCTTTAATTTTATCTGTGACCCATTGGTTGTTCAGGGGGGTGTCATTTAATTTCCATGTGTTTATTGAGTTTTTGCACTTTCTTTTGTCATTAATTTCCAATTTCATTGTACTATGGTTGGACAGTATGCATGGGGTAATTTCAATTCCTTTACATTTACTTAAGTATGTTAAGTAGTATGGTACTATCTGGTCTATTTTAGAAAATGTCCCACGTGCAGTTAAGAAGACTGCGTATTCTGATGTTGCTCTGTGGAACACTCTGTAATAGTCTACTAAGTCCATCTGTTTATAAATTGGTTTAGCTCTCTTATTTGCTGATTTTTTTGTCTAGCTGATCTATGACTTTGTGACAATGGCATGTTACAGTCCCCTGTTATGATTGTGTTATTGCATATTTGATTTTTCACATCAGTTAAAATTTGTCATCTATACTTGTGTGTTCCTGTATTTCGTGCATAGATATTTATGATTGTTATCTCTTCCTCTTTCAGTTTTCCCCTAACAAGTATGTAGTCACCTTCTTTATCTCTTTTGATCATTCTTGGTTTGAAGTTTACATTGTCTGTGAATGGAGTAGTTACCTCCACTTTTTTCTGGGTTTCTGTTACATGCAGTATTATTTTTCATCCTTTGACTATCAGTCTCTGAATTTCCTTTTGAGTAAAATGTGTTTCTTGTATACAGCATATTGTTGAATTTTGTTTCTTGATCTACTCTGCCAGTCTGCTTCTTTTGATTGGTGAATTGAGACTGTTTACACTGGTAGTTATAAATGATATGTATTAGCTTACCTTTGTCATATTATTTTCCTGCTGTTGGTTCCTCTTTTTTCCCTCTGTTAATTGCTTGCTCTAACTGGTGGTTCCTTTCTACAGTTGTTATTGAAATTATGGTCATTTTTAATCTCTTTCTAGAAAATCTTTTAATACTCTTAATAGGGTTGGTTTGGCACTCATAAATTTCTTCAGTAGTTCTTTGTTGTGGAAATATTTTATTTCTCCATTAATTTTGAAGGACAGTTCTGCAGGATACATCAGTCTGATTTGGAAGTTGTTTCCTTTCAGTACCTGAAATACTTCACTCCAAGCTCTTCTTGACTTGATGGTTTGTGTTGAGAAGTCTGCCATGACTCTGACGGGCTTCCCTTTATAGGTGATCTGTTTCTTTCCTCTGATAGCTTTTAATATTCTGTACTTTTGCTCAATTTCTCAGATCTTGTTATTATAGTTCTGAGTGTAGATTTATTTTGAATATGGCTAATTGGAGTTCCATATGCCTCACTTACTGTATGTTAGATTCTTTTTTACATGCTTGGGAAATTTCTGCTATTACTATGGCAAATATTCTTTTTATGTCATTCGTGTTGACTCCTGCTGTTTTGTTTACACCTATTAATCTTACATTGCATTTCTTTGCATCACCTTGCAACTGTTGAATTATTTCCCAGTTCCTTGTTATTTTTAAGAGATCCTTTCATGATTGTTAGTTGTAATGCTGTATTCAAGATCTGAAAGTCTATATTCAGGTTTGTTCAAGCGGTTTTGCCAGCTTTAGATAGAATTTTTAATTGCCTGGATATCTGTTTGAATCTTTTTTATGCATTCTGCTTCTTTCCTATATTGTTCATTCAGGGTTTCCATCATTTTTCTGTGCTCCTCTATTTTTTAATTTACATCTTATTTAAATGTGCTGAGCAGTTCTTTCATTGTGATTGTATTATTTTTTTACCTGAGAGATTATTTCTGATCTGATTTCTTCTATGACCTGGTGGAATTTTTTCCTCACTTCAGTCTCTATCATTTCTGAAATTCAGATGTATGACTTCCAAGCTCTTCTGTGTTGATGTCTTCTGCACTTCTTCTGGGTGGAGTAGGTGTTTGAGATTGCATTTTGCTCCTTTGTTTTCTCATTTTCAAAGATCTGGATTTTCCCTGGAGCTCAACCTCGGTCCTGTGATGGTGTGAGGGTGGTGGGGCAAGAATGTTAAGGTCCCTGATGCTCAATATGGCTCCTTCAATAATGTGTGGGGGTGGAGTGTTCTAGAAGTTTTTTGGGATTCAGCCAGGCTCCTGTGAGGATGTGGGGGTTGGGGTATGGTCACCAAGGCTCCTAAAGCTGTCCAAGGTTCAACCTGGTTCAGCAATGGTGCTGGGTTGGCAGTGCATTGTCTTTAGGGACCCTAGAGCTACCTGGGACCCAGCCAGGTTCCCACACTGGTGAGAGAGGGGTGAGGGCACAGTCAACAACCAAGGTTGTTGAAGCTTTCTGTGGCTCAGCTCAGCTCCTATGAGGATCTGAGGTAGACGTTCTGGGAGGAAAAGCCCTGGCAATGTTTGGCCTCCCTCCTGGAGGCCAATGCATTGATTGAGTGTGCATACTCTGGAAATTGGTAGCCACTATGTTTGCATCAAACCAGGAAGTAACTGGAAATTTGATGAAACTCTCAATGATGCGGAGCCAGCAACAATAGCACAGGAGTACAGGTATATTAATTGGGGTTATCTATCTTTTTTTGGTACCAGGAATCAAACTCATGACCTAACCCTTTCTAGGCAGGTGCTTGTGCTGCTGAGGTATATCCCTGGCCCTTAATTGGGGTTATCTAGAGGAACAGAACACAAGAAATTTATTAAACAGTTTACAAGAACAGAGGCAGGGGAGGTCACAATGGCTGTCTCCATGAAGGAGAGTTAGAGGACCCAATAGTTGCTCAGTTCAAAAACTTGAAGTCACAGAGCAAGAGGGATCAAGGATGTAGCTCCAGATCCTAAAGATCTGGGAGCTATCTGCATAGTCACTGGCATGGGTTTGCATTATAGTTGAAAGGCTGAAGAAGTTGGACTCATATTCACAGGCAACCACAGCAGTGGTAACTTAAACTGATTAGAACTTCCAAAAATGCAAGAGACTTCTGAATTCTTCCCCTTTCATTCCATCCAGGTTACAGGCCCACTAGGGAGTGCCACCCATGGTCAGGGTAGGTCCACTCTCTCAGTTTGGTAGGCAATAGGCCAATCATCTCTGGAAAGAACTGTAGACACATCCAGATGTGTGCTTTACTCATGAGCTTGGAGTGTCTTCATCCAATCAAATTGCCTTGATGAGATGAATAGGCACTTCAGACTTAAGAGGAAAGAGAGACAGAACCAGCCAAGTATGGACTGAAACCTCCACAAACTGTGAGCTAAATAAACCTTTCCTTCCTTCATTTTGGGCGTTGCGCATTTTGTCCCAGCAACAAGAGGAAAGTAACCATGACACCACCTCTTCAGCAAAGCCTTCAGTTGATCTTTTCAACCAATTGTGCTTCCTCAGAACATATAAGTGCTTCAGCTTTCTG
>PVLD010035223.1:0-11971 GCA_004027595.1 Dinomys branickii | reverse complement strand
TTTTTTTTTTTTTTTTTTTTCTGCAGTACTGGGGATTAAACTCAGGACCCTGCGCTTGCTAGGCAGGCACTTATTCCACTAAGCTATATCCCCAGCCCAGCAGTTGACTCCTGTGAGAGTTATTTGTGTGAATTTACAGGAGGCTGGGGAAATGGCGGGTGAGAAGTGGGTTAAAATGACCGCTTACCTTAGTGCAGGGCGACAGAACATGAACCCATGCAGCCAGTTACAAGAAAGGGTTACATTACATACAGCAAGAGAAGACAAAAGAAAAAAGGATTCATGACAAGCTGGTCCCTCAAGGCTCACACAAGTTACAGAAAAAAATGGCGTCTCATCTGTGTATGTCCTGTTGACACTTCAGCTGAGGGATTTGGGACAACAGGCTGCCCTGAAGTTTTATACTGTGAGAACAACAGGAATTTCTAGGATAAAACATTAAAGGACATTGTGTTTAGAAGACACTGCAACAAATATCAGGCTGTCAGTCTTCTTTGTCTAGGGATGTTTCATCTTAGAATAGTGTGAAGTTATTCTGGAGAAATACAGGTGACCTAGGAATAGAAAAAAGTCAGCCCAAGGTCACACAAAAATTTTCTTGCTGTGGCCATTCACTATTTATTGCTTTAATGTATAAAATAAAATGAATTATTTTTCAAATTTGTATTAATTACTCCAGAATATTAACATTTCTGTTTTATCTTTTTAGATAAATGATTTAAAATGATTTTGCAACATGTACTATCAGGAAAAATAAGATGGTTTTAAGGTAGATAATTGAACATGTGACATTAGGCAAGTCACATATTCCTTTAAATCTGTTTGCTTATGTGTAAAATATGCCTCATATTGTTTTTAAAATGTCCTATATTATCGGGCCTTAAAAGCATACATACCTGGGAAGATGCCTCATTAAAAGCTCTAACAACACCTAGGAAAAACATTTAAGTAATATAACTTGGAATTAAAGTTTAAAGTTCAAAACTTTCAAAATTCCTCAGTATTTGTTTTATATAATAATTACACATGTTATATAATATTATTTTTAAAGTTCTACTTCATAACTATATTGCCTGGCATAATGTTAAATACACTTTAAATAAAAAAGTAAGCTAGCTTGCTTGGCAGATTTTTAATGCTATCATGAACTGCAAAAGGCAATTTCTAAGCTAACAAATTTTGGTATCCTTTCTGACATTTGTCATTGCTATGACCTTGATGTCTACAAAGGCATTTTCTGCAAGTTAAAAACATAATTCCATATCATTTCTGTAGTATTACTGCTTAAACTTGTCATTTAGTGCAAATTGAATAGAATCTAACATTTCAATACCTTGAATAACTTCTGGATTTTACATTCATGAATACGGACCTCATGAACATGGTTTCTATAATGGATATGTAAGTAATTTTAATGATCTTACTGAAGGTCTGCCTTTTTTGCAATAGCTTAACAAGTTTTAATTCAAAATAGACACTCTGAAAACAATAAGCTAAAAAAAGTAAAGTCCAACAAGCTCTCTCTTAACTACCAGAGTACACCTACAGTCACAAAACAGTTCCACAACAGGCTTAAAAATGAGCATTACAGTAATTAAATTCAAGCATTAATATTTTTTAAAGTCCATAGAGCAACACTGTACTATTTCCCATAGGCTGTCACATGCTTTTAAGATAATAAAAGTACTGTGTTCCTCACATAGTATTGTCAGTTTTCTTAAGCTCTTTAATGAATTTGAAAGGGAAGGAATTCTCCCTAACTCATTCCTGGAGTCAGGTATTACCATGATACTGAAACCAGAGAAATACCCAATGAAAAAAAATTAATTATAGGCCAATCTGCTTAATGAACTTATATGCAAGAATTCACAATAAAATAGAGGAAAAAGTGTGCAGCAAATCATCAAGAAAATTATACATCACAACATAGTGAGATTTATCCCAGTAATGCAGGGATGGTTCAATATATGCAAATCAATTAAAGAAATACACTATATTATTAGAGCCAAAGACAGAAATCACATATCATCTCAGTAGATGCAGAAAAACTTTTGATAAAGTCCAACACAAATTCATGATAAAAACCCTAAAGAAAATAGAAATAGATGGTCTTTACTTCACTCAGATAAAAGCTATCTATGAAAAACAACCAACATCATACTAAGTGGACAAAACCTGAAAGCTTTCACTTAAAAAGACAAAGATGTCCACTGTCACAACTTCTATTCAGTATAATACTGGAAACTTTAGCCAGAGCATTTAGACAACAGAGAGAAATAAAATTATTAAGGATAGGAAAGGAAGAAAGTAAACTATAATTATTTGCAGATAACATGATGGTCTACATAGAAGACCCCAAAAACTCCACCAGAAGACTTGTAGATTCAATAAACAAATTCAGTAGCATAGCTGGATACAAAGTCAACACTAAAAAAGCAATTGCATTCCTGTACAAAAAAAAAAAACAAAAACACTGAGAAAAATTAGGGAAATCACATCTTTCACAATAGCATAACAAAGTAAAAGATCTAAGCAGTGACAATTGTAGCATAATGGAAAAAGAGATTGAAGATGATTTCAGAAAATGGAAAGACATTCCTTGGTCATGGTTAGAAAGAATCAACATTGTGACAATAGCTACACTCTCAAAATTGTTGTACAGATTCAAAACAATATCAATTAAAATACCATTAATATACTTCAAGGATCTAGAGAAAACATTTGTAAAATTTATCTGGAACCAAAAGAGACCTGGCATACCAAAAGCAATCCTAGGCAACAAAGGCAACCCCTGACTTGAAATTCTACTATGATGCTACTGTGATAAAATCAGCCTGGTACTTCCAAATAAATAAATAAATAAATAAAACAGACCTGTGGATCAATGAAACAGAAGGAAGATGCAGACACAACTACAAACACATTCAGCCACCTTGTGTTTGATAAAGGGGCCAAATATGTTCACTGGAAGAAAGATAGCCTCTTTAATAAATGGTGGTGGAAAAAGGGGCTTTTCACATGCTAAAGAATAAAACTAAATTCGTATCTATCACCATGCACTAAAGACAAAGTGGATCAAAGATCTAAATATTAAAACAGAAACACTAAATCTACTGGACTAGAAAGTAGGTAGAAATCTTGAAGACATTCAGGTAGGCAGAGCGTTCATGAACAAGAAGCAAACTGTATGGGAAGTACTTCAAAGAATCACCAAGTGAGATCTCATCTTATTGAAAAGATTTTGGCCATCAAAAGAAATCACCAACAAGGTAAGAAGAAAACCCATGAATTAGGAAAAAATTTTAGTGAACTGTCCCTCGGACAATGGACTTCTGTCTAGAAAATATAAAGAATTTAAAAGAAGCAGGCCCCCAAAATTCAAAGACCCAACCCAAAAATGGGCATCTGAGATGAATACATACTTCTCAGATGAAGAAATACAAATGATAAATACATATATGAAAAAATGTTCAACATCATCTGCCATTGGAGAAATGCAGATTAACACAACACTGAAATTTCATCTCATGCAGGAAAGAACGGCTATTATCAAGAAATCAACCAAAAACAAATGCTGGAGAGGCTGTGGGGAAAAGGGAACCTTTTCCATTGCTGGTCAGAATATACACTGATGAAACCACTGTAGAAAATCAGTGCAGAGAGTCCTCATAAAATTAGCGCTAGAGGTCCAACTTAACCCAGTTATTCCCCTTCTGAGTATTTTTCCAGAAAAACTGAAAACATCAGACCACAGCTATATATGTAAACCCATGTTTCTAGCAGCACAATTTGTTATAGCTAAATCTGAGAAACAAGTCAAATGCCCATCAACCAAGGAATGGATAAAAATCATGTGGTGTTTTTATACAATGAAGTATTACTCAGCTATAAAAAAGATAAACTAAAGAATTTTATAGGTAACTGGATGCAGCTAGAGACCATACTCATAAGTAAAATAAATCAGACCCACATATGTAAACATCATACTGTCTTCCTAGTGTAAGAACCTGAAAGAATAAATAAAACTCAAAAGGTACAACAGATACTGTGAAAGGCAAAGAAGTTGCTCAAAGGAAAAGATCAACTGGGATGAAGGAAAGGAGAAAGAAAAGAAGAGCTGGAAAAAAATGCGTATGTAATACAATCACAGCTGGGATAACTGTACTGTTGAAATCTATTGATTTATTGGAAGTACAGTTAATGTTTAAATTTTTTGGCCAATTTTGCATGCCTATATCTGGTAGCCTGAATAGCTAATTTGAAGACAATAGTATGCAGTATAACAACCACTGTTGAATTCCTACCATTGTGTTTAGTGGAGCCTGGTATTGTTTCTAATGTTTTATTATTGTTATTCTCTTTAATTGTTAGATCAATCTTGCATTTTTACATCTAATAATCTGAGAAACTGCATGAAAATAACAGTATGTAACATAACAACCATTGTTAATTTCCTGTCATCTTGTTTAGAAATTCTGTATTATTTTTACTCTTTTTGTGTTGTTTTTGTCTTTGTTGTTATTCTGTTATTGTCCTTTTTCACTTTAAAACAATGCTACTCCTGTAAATCTTTAAAGAAAACATTTCACAGAAACATTGAAACTTCAACTCTCAATAGTAATTAAAATGAACAAAGAAGGAAATGAGAAACAACAAAATTTAGTGTTTCATCACAGGAAGGGCTTTGCAAATAAGTCCCTGATTGATATTCTGGAACACCAGCTGAAACAGTAGTTTCATGACAGTAAGCAGTAGAAAATACTATGTTTATTAAGTAAATGACTAATTTATTTAAACATGTGCACTCTTAGTTTTATAGTACATATAAAGTACATTTTTCAGCTGCTTTGAGATTTTAATTCTAATTCCTGAAAGTTTCCATTGTATTTGTACCTATATAGCTTGTACACATACAACTTGTACTAAAACACACACTTCCTACTACTTTGCATGAATCAATTACAATAATGTTGCTTTTTTAAGATTTGATATTGAATGGTTGATGACATGTGACAGTTTACAGCCATTAGGGCTACAGGAGGAATCTAGTGACAAACACTGAAATAGAAGTTCTCTATTTTATTTATCCAATTAATTAGAAATATAACCATTATTTCATGACATACATTTATTTCATTCATTAAGCACTGGAACTCAATAAGCATGAATAGAACTGAATTAACATTTGGATAATTCATGAATCTTTTTTAAAATTTTATGTGGTTTTTGTTTAAGAAGGTCAATGTAAAGCTGCAGGATTGGGAAACATGACTCATAAATTAAAATATTTTACTTGGCATTATTTTGAAGTAATCAAAGGGAACAATGAAAATAATTTCATAATTATAAAAATCTTATCACAATGAGCTGGTGTAGCTAGTGCACATAAACACCCAGAGCACATTTTTCAAGTACAACAGCTAGATGAGAAGACAGGAACAGCTGAAACCATGTAAGTACCAAATTTAATTATTTAGAGGAAACATGATTTTCAATGCTGAGAATTTGCAATATATTATTTTATGTTCCTTAAAACCAATATAAGATATGAATAAAAATATTGTAGAGGTCAAATTTTAAGGGACTGTAAAATTGATGTACTGCCTTAGGCTGTGTAAGAAATGTCCTACTCTCTCACTGAACTGCATTCCTTCACCAAGTTTCACTTCTAAATGATACAGAAGTGCAGCATACATGCATTTCAAACAATAAAGAACAAACAAATTTATCTGCATGTATGATTTATCAGCCAACATTAAAGCAATTGTTACATATGTTTCATATTTAATATTCAAATAGGAACCAAGACATCTGTGGATATATGTGTTTACATGTCAATCAATTGAGGCTGAAATGTTAAACAGTTTGCTATTATTTAATATCTCATTTGTAAAAGCATCAACAAAAATTGTAAGAACTTCAATATCTAAGTTTTTCTCGTCATTTGGATTATACTTTGAAAGATGACTGGCGGATAAAGTAAGATATGTTATAGCTGTTGGTACACAGCTATGAATTACATGTTCAGTTGTTTGTATTTTCCATAAATGAGTTTTTGAGTGCGCTAAATATGCAAAAATTTAAAACAATATATATAGGGCTAATTACATTTCCCAAGGGCTTTCAAGTTAGTGTATGGAAGGTGTATGAGCACTGCTGTTTTTCTCTGAAAGTGGTTTTCATACTGCAGTGTCAGAATCATGACTGAGAATATTTCTCTCCCAGAAATGAGCGTCATAGCGAAGGACCAGCAGAGTCTGCTCTCAGGGTGTTTGTATGCGTACCTGTGTATCTGTGTGTGCCTGTAGAAATATTGTGCTCATAAAGGCAGCAGAATTTGAAAGAGTAAGAGATGAAACACCACAGAGCCTGGATAGAAAGGAGCCGTACATCTTGAATGAAACTAAAGTATAAGTACAACAAATAGGAGCGTGCATGTAGACCGGCATGCAAGGTTAACACGTTGTTGTGTCCAAGCATCTGGCAGATCACAGGAGCAAGGCCCTTTATATCTGTGAGATAACAGGCTCACTCCACTGTAGAGTAGGAAATGGATTCTGGCTAACAAGAATGTAGCCAAGGGGACCAATGAAAGGAAACTACAAGAAGGTTGATAAATTGAGCTAAGATAATAGAATTTGAGGAATAGTTGTACGGGCAGCTTTAAGATGGCCGATTTCCCAGATTTACAAGGCTATTTACATAGCTCTCTCTACCGCATTTGCATTTATTATATATGGTATATGTGTGTTTATGACTTCCTATGGTAGCACTTTTGTTGCTCTAGGACAAGCCGTAGCTCAATATCCACACTGGCGGTTTAATGCTCACTTTCACAGCCATGTTTTTGCACAGTTGTGAAAACTCTGCAGCCATAGACTCTGTGGATGTTACAGTCTCTCGCTCCAATCTATAACTTTTGTTAAATAAAAGTTTAGAGAGTTTATTATGAGGCTTTTAAGCTCTGGAGTGAACTTTCATAAATAAACATATTGTTTACTAAATTTACTAAGTATACTACAATAAAAGTGGACTTTTAAAAAGAAATATTTTTGACTTGAGGGTAGTATATATTTTTTAAATTTTTGTTTTTCTTTTTTCTTTTGAAGAGAAAAAATAAAAATAATAATAAAATAATTTCAAAACAGGTTAGTAGGAGAGTTAAAGTAATTAATATATTATGTATTGTTGTCTCCGTAGTGATTATTCAACATACAAGACATAGGCAATGTATCTTATCCAAACAATATTGGCAAAAAATTTTCTTTTCTATAAACTAAGAAAAAGTAGTTGTATAACTGTCTTAACTATCTTGTGTATAAATACATTGTTTTATTTTGAAGAGATAAAAATTATATAGAATTTCAAAACAAGATGATAGGAAATTAACAATGGTTATTGTATTATAAGTTGTTGCCTTCAAAATAGTTGCTCAGATTACCAGGTACAGGCATGCAAAAGTAATCCAACAATATAAACGCTAACTGTCCCTTTCAACAAACTTAAAAAAACGAACATTGAGAAAATGGTCATACTCCCAAAATTTTACACAGATTTAATGCAATCCCAATCAAAATACCATCAGCATACTCCTCAGATCTAGAGAAAATATTTCTAAAATTCATCTGGAACCAGAAGAGACCTATAATAGCAGAAGCTACCCTGGCCAACAAAGGTAAGTCTGGAGATATCACAATCCCATACTTGAAATTATACAATAATGCTACTGGGATATAAGCATCCATGGTACTGGAAAAAAAAAAAAACAGACCTGAGGATCAGTGAAACAGATTAGAAGATGAAGACGCAACTACAGACACACTCAGCCACTTTATCTCTGACAAAGGGGCTAAACAAGTTCACTGGAAGAAAGATGGCCTCTTTAATAAATAGTGCTGTACATTTTCCTTCTCCCTTCCTTTCCTTTCCTTTTCCCCATCACAGTTTATCTTTTCTTTGAATAGTGTCTTCCCAGTTCACACTACCTATTGTACTTTTGCACATTATTTACTCATTCAGTTTCTCACAACAGTGAGACAATATAATATTTACACATAGGGATCTGATTTATTTCATTTATGAGAATTGTCTCGAGTTGCATGCATTTATCTACAAAAGTTTCCAATTTATCCATCATTATGGCTAAATAATACTTCATTATATAAAAACTGTATCTTTTTTATTCACTCCTGGATTGAATAGTATATCACTGTAGCATGATGTTTAATTGTTCTAGGAAGATACCCAGAAATGGAATAGCTGGATCAAATAGGACCTTTGATTCTAGATTTTCAAGTAATCTCCACTTTGATTTCCACAGTGGTTGCACAAGTCTACACTCCCACCCCTCAAAGTTCAAAAACCCAATCCAAAAATGGGCCTCTGAAATGAATATACACTTCTAAGATGAAGAAATGTAAATGGCAAATAAATACATGAAAAAAATATTCAGCACCATTGGTCATTCAAGAAATGCAAATTAAAATAACACTGAGATTCCATCTCACCCAGGAAAGAGTGTATATTTTCAAAATTAGTCTTATTTCCCTTAGGACAGCTTAGGCCCAGGATGTTACTAAAAAAATCTCTGGAAGTTTTAGCTTTCTAACTTTTAATATGAGGTAGAGAAGACAACGTCAGATTTGTATAGTGTTAAGTCCTATGATCTATACTATTTTAGCTCTAACAGAAAAGATGTGTGTATGAAAAGTATTCTCCTTCCAACTTAGTGCTTACTTATTTGAGGAAATTGTTCAATAGTTAGGATCTGCCCTAAAGTATGGCTTTACTTTTAGCCACAGTATTTTACAAACTGAGAAAATATTCATTAGATTAATGATTAAACTTAATTTTTTGTTCTCTAGACCAGTTACATTTGTTGGAGTTGGCAAAAAAAAATCTCTCTTAATATCTGAACTCAAATACACACACACGCGCGCATATACACATTTTACATGCAAGTCTATAGAGCCATGATCACAGTTTCCAACAGCTGTATCAAGCCCTCTGTAACAGTGAGTAGTCTTAGGTGATACATGACAGAAAGTCAATGCAAACTAGCTCAAATTCAAAATGAGATTTATTGGTCCATGAATCCAGGAAGTGCAAAGGTGAAACTGAGGTTGAACAGAACAAGGAAATTGAATGCCTTTAGGATTCTTTCTACATCAGTCTTTCCTGATTTTCCTTCTGGGTTAATTCTGTTACATTCTAGTACACCAAGCCTCTCCACGTGAGAGATGGGGATTTGGCTTACAACAGTGACTTCATGGCCTATGGATATCTTCCACACTAATTACAATTGGTGTGATTGTGGAGAATAATTAAGTTTCCACGTTACCTTATATTTATATCCAGATGCACATTAAAAACAAATACCAGATTAGGAGGAAATAGGAGACAAAGTCACACAAGCATACATACACAAACACATGCATGTGTGCATAGGTGTGTGTGTGTGTGTGTGTGTGTGTGTGTGTGTGTGTGTGTGTGTAAAAATTCCAACCTGGCTCCGTATCTGCAGATGAACCAGAGATTGCTTGTAATCAGTTTGTCTTCCCACAGGCTTGATTTCTCATCTCTCCTCTTTTATTTTCTGTAATGCGAATAGTGTACAGGTTCTTTTGGTCCAGTAAGTGGTATATTTAGTGAAATGTACTTTTCAAGAATAGAGCTCTAAATGTAAACCCTTCCCGCACTTCTCTTTCACTTATTCCATCTTCTGCTGCCCTGTTGCTACTTGAAAATATTAGGAAAATATTTTTTCTCTGTAATCTTATTAATGGGTAGAGATAGCACAGAAATCTCATTTATGTTTACATTTTCCACATGAAAAGCTACCATTTCTAAGGGGTTTCTATTATAGAGCAGGAGGTGACTGGTTTGCCCATATGATGTAATTGTTAAATTTTGTTCTTTTGCTAAAAATTATTTGCTATGAAATGCAGTTTATGTCCAAATTTTGCATATGCAAACTTTCTCTAGATCTTGATTAGATTTTGGTAATACAAGACATAACTTGTTAAAAGGTTTCCTCAGTTACATTTTAACATTGTCTCTTTCCTTCCTTCTCTCCCTCCTCCTTCCTTCCTTCCCTCTTTCCTTTATTCCTTTCTTTCCTCCTTCCTTCTCTCCCTTCTTTCCTCCCCCCATATTTCCAGCCCTCCCTCCATTTTTTTATTCTTTTATTTATTTCTCACTACTAACAATTAATTACTTCAGAGCCTTTTTCAGGCTGTGCTCAAAATTGCGTTTCTCTTGCCTCAGCCTCCCATGTATCTGTTTCTTATTGCATGGTACAAACTGAGGGTCTTCCCATACAAAATTTTTATGTCACATATCTAGGAGACATTATATTCAATAACTTATTATTGGAAGTATAAAAGCTTAAAGATGTCTTCTTAGTAAGTTTTCTCTTATACACTATTTGTCCTTATTTTCTCACATAATCAAAAGCAACTAACACTGACATTCTGCTAAGACTACATTCTCTATGCAGCTGAGTGTTCTGTGAAGACCAGGGGATTCCATATTTGCCGTGGTTTTAGTTAGATTTTTTTGGTTGTTTTTGCTTTAATCAACACTACTTTCCATTAGTACTGTAAAACCAGGAAGTAACCGAGAGAATGTACACATTGGAGAATGCTCACCCTCTCCGCTACTGTCACTTCCATAGTTGGCAGACATGATAGCGTCTCATAAATATTGTGTAACGGTATATAATTACAGTATTGGTCAACAAATTTCTATACTCATACCTCAAAAATATTTACATAAGAGCTTATAATTTCAAAATTTGGCAGTTACTTAACACTTGGTTAGGAAGTTCATCTGTCTAAAAATGTCAACAATTTTGAAATTGTTGTCTGTATTAATTTTCTCTCAGCACACAACAAATTGCTGTCCAGCTAGTGGATTAAAACAGCACCCATTTATTATCTCATAGTCTACATTAAAAATTCCATCCCTGATTTCTCTGCCTAGCTTCTTACAAGGATGAAATCAAGGTTAACACCAGGGCTGGGTTCTCCTTTGAAAACTGGGACCCCTATCAAAGCTTTGGTGGATGTGGAAAAGTTTCTTTAGGTCCTCCTTGCTGCTTGGCAGCCAGCAAGGGTGTCTGTGAGCTCCTGGAGGACTTTGTTTACCTTTCTGTTTTAAAGTCAGCACTAGAGATTCTGCCTTGCATCAAACATAATTCAGGCTTTGAAGAATTCTTGTGAACAGGAAGACTTGTATCTTTTAATGGTTTACCTGATGTTAGTAAAACTCAGAGAGGATAATCTCCCCGACTTTTAATCACATGATTCAGGAATTTAATTATATTGGTAAACTACTTTCATGCCGGCACACAGGTTAGCATTTGATGAATAACTGAGACAAAGTATGGGGTGTATTCCATGCTGGGATTCATGGGAATTATTGAAGGATTCTGCCTATAACACCAGACTACATTTACTCATTTCACTAAATTCTGAGAAAAAAAAGTGTTTCATGCTACTACTCTAAATGGAATCTGTTGTTATTTCTAAATACACATAATTATGGGAAAAGCAACTCAATCTGAGGCATAGAAAGAAGTGTCACAGATATTACATACTACTGTCCTCATAAGAAAACATGGAACCCAGAGATTGTGACTGTTACTAGAAACATGCATTGCATTCGTTAACTCCTATCATTCTGTTTACTACTCTTTTAAGAGTCCACAGGTATAATTTATTTTTTTTTATTTTTTTAATTTTTTATTTTTATTTTAGAAACATAAAAGTACAAAAACCTATTGACAAACAGACACCCATTATCATAGAAAATATTACAATCACAACTAATCTATAGACAAGGTGATATGGTCTCAACAGTTGTTGCTTTATCCATTGATATCTTCGAATTGTAGATGTATGGACCCATATACAGACATGCAAATTTAGTCAGACAGTTGATCCTCTCAACAACAGAAAAAAAAAAAAGA
>PVLD010035222.1:0-11971 GCA_004027595.1 Dinomys branickii | reverse complement strand
CACACTTCTCAAAGAAATACAAATGGCAAATAAATATATGAGAAAATGTTCCACATCCTTAGTCATTCGAGAAATGCAAATAAAAACAACATCGAGATTTCATCTCACCCCAGTAAGACTGGCCAGTATGAAAAAGTCATCCAATAACAGATGCTGGCGAGGCTGTGGAGAAATAGGGACTCTATTACACTGCTGGTGGTAATGCAGACTGGTGCAACCACTCTGGAGAGCCGTTTGGAGATTTCTCAGCAAACTAGGTCTAGAGGTTCCATTCAAACCAGCTATTCCTCTTTTGGGTATTTTCCCAGAAGATCTGAAAACATCATATCACTCTGATATATGTGCACCCATGTTTATAGCAGCGCAATTTGTAATAGCTAAATTGTGGAAGCAACCCAAGTGTCCATCCACAGAAGACTGGATTAAAAAACTGTGGCATTTTTATATAATGGAATATTATTCAGCTATAAAGAGGGACAGATCTGGGGCCTTTGTAGACAAATGGTCACAATGGTTACCATACTCCTAAGTGAAATAAATCAGAGGTACATGTGCAGGCAACGTATTGTATCACTGGTGTTAGAACCTGAGGGTGGGAATATAAACTAAGAGACATGAAGGAAATCTGTTCAAAAGCAAGGAACAGATGGGACGAGGGAAAGGAGAAAACAAAGAGGCAAAAATGTATGTATGTATGTATGCATGTATGTTTGTATATACATATGTGCAGGATGGCTAACAGGGTTCTACTATTGTCTTATGTCACTTAATGGTAAGGAATAGTTGATGACTGGTTGTTTGATCAATCTTGTATGTCTATATGTGTTATCCTGAGCATACACTTTGAAGATATCAATATGCAATGCAACAACTATTGTTGGTTTTCCATTGCTTTGTCTATAATTCAATTCTGATTATACTGTTATTGTGCTACTTTGTATCTCTTTGTTAATGCTTTACGTGTTTTTTTTCTGTTGTTGTTGATGTAGTTCTTTTTCACACTTTAATAAAAGAAAAATTATATTTAAAAAATGTAAGTATGTATGTATATGCAGCATATCTAACAGTTGTACTACTGACTTAGGTCACTTTATTGTAAGGAATAGTTGATGATTAATTGTTTGATCAATTTTGCATGTCTATATCTGTGTTCCTGAATATACACTTTGAAGTTATCAATATGTAATGCAACAACCATTGTTGATTCCCTGTCACCTTGTCTGTAACTCAGTTTTGATTGTACTATTCTTATGCTACTTTGTGTCTGTTTGTTAATATGTTTTTGTTCTTTTACTTTTAAAATTAAAAAAAAAAAAAGCATAAGACACAAGGGAAAAAGACAAAAAGATATAAACTCACTTCTCAGTATTTGAAGAGACACTTTAAGAAGTTTTTTTTTTTAAGTTAGCCCTGAAAGGGTGGGGACATAGCTCAGTGGTAGAATGCTTTCCTAGGATGCACAAGGCCCTGGTCTAACCCTAGCACCATGAGAAAAATAAAAATAAAGCCTAGTGTTGATGGGAAGAAAGAGCCTCACACACTCTGGGACCGTAATAATACAATCGAAGAGGAAGAGTCTGGCCATTCCCTCAGACACAAAATTGCTGTATGTTCTGACAACTCAATTCCTAGATTACACTGCACCAAAGAGAAATAAAAACAGGTATCCACACTAAGACTTGTACACAACTGTTTGTAGTAGCCTCATTCAGAAGAGACAAAAGATAAAAACAACCCAGATGTCCATCAACTAATAAACAGTAAATAAATGTGGTATATATCCATGCCATAAAACATTATTTGGCGATAAAAAAGAATGAAATTCCGATAATATGCTACGATGGATGAACTGTGGAAACATTATAGCAAGCTTAAGAAGCCAAGATGAAAAGCCCACATAGATGATATGATTTCAGTTCTACCAAGTATCCATAACAGGCAAACCTAGAGACAGACTGCTACGAGGAGAGGAAAGCAGAGTGACTGCAAACTGGTATGGGATTTCTTTGGGAGACAATGAATATTCTAAAACTGATGGTGACAATGGATGCACAGCCCTGTCAGCATATTAAAGCGCACACACAGTTCAAATGGGTGAATTGCACGGCACGCGGCCCACACCGAAAGCTTACCTCTCACAGATTCTGTAGCCTTCATTAACGCTCACTGCTTTGTACTTCACATGGCCTTTGGTCCGCTCCAGTTCCCAGCACCAGTCCTTAAGTGTGTCAAACATTATTGTATGGTTCTTGGGATCAATGGCTAACATAGTGAAAGCAGAAAAACAGTAAGATCTCTGTAAAGTGCTCGGGTTCTAATTATGTGCAAGCGCACCCTCTGGCTCCGGGGGCCTTTGCTCAGCCCATTTTTATCTAGGTTTGTGGTCATTACCCCAAATTTATGACTGGGGTTTTCTTCTTTTCTTTCTTTTTGTCTGGTAATGGGGATTGAACCCAGACCTTTCACACTAAGTTATCTCCCCATTCATGTTTTAATTTAACACAGTGTCTCACTAGCTCATTAAGTTCCTCAGACAGGAACCAAATTTGCAATCCTCCTGCCTCAGCCTCCCAGAGTGCTGGGATTATAGATATACCCCACCCTGCTCAAGTCTGAGGCCATCTTCTTTATGCTGTAAGAGACGCTGTTCTTGTTCCACTCCTTGCAAAAGTAATTTACAGCTTCACTGTCATCTAACCACGAGATAATTTATACAAAACAAAAAGGTCACACGAAGCACAAAAGCTGAAGTAATATTTTTAGCCCTAACAGAATGTGCATAATATGGCAGACAGATTCGAAAAGCATGTCAAGAGTTTTGACTGTATTCTTCCATCTGAAGATGTGCCCATAGGAGGACTGGTCAGCAGGACAGCTGGTTATTGATGGCAATAAACAGATTAGACAGCCACAGTGCAGGCCACATCACAGTGACAGTACAGCTGCTTCTAATCCGGCCCTGCACCACCTGAAGAACACAATGCCTGGAAATACTGTGCTTGTGGCCCAGCACAGGCATCCTTGATCTTTCCCGTGGCCATCCCTGCTTGCTGGGGATAAGGTGCCCCCAAATAATCTCTGCACATCTAAGAATTCAAGCCTTCCTGGAATCTCAAAGTGCTTTACAGAACTATGCCAACTACTCCTTTCAATAAAACCAGGTTATCACACAATTAATCCCAAGCTGGGCACAGAGGTGAACACCTGTAATCTCAGGTACTAGGGTGGTGGAGTCAGGAAAATTGTAAGTCGAGGTCGGCACAACTTATTGAGACCCTGTCACAAAAGGGGGTAGGGGCTGGAGGCTCAGCCCTCCCTGGGTTCAGTCCCAGTATATGAAAATAAAATGATTGAGAATAATAGATGATTATACAGGTTGAACACCCTTACTTCCAAATACTCCAAAATCTAGTAGTGCCAGTGTAACAGCCTAAGTGGAAAACTCCACACCTGACCTCAGGTGACAGGACAAAGTCAAAACACATACATAAAACTTTATACAATTACTTTCAGGCTCTGCAAATAATACACGAAATGTTAAACAATGTCTGTGTTTAGACTTGGGACCCACCCTCAAGATCATTCATTAAGTATGTATGTACAAATACTCCAAAATGCAAAATACACTGGTACTAAGCATTTTAGATAAGGAATACTCAAACAGCATTTCCCATGATCTGGCACTGTTCTATGCATATTATACTTTATAGCTTATTTCGCACAACTCTGCAGGACAGGTAATGCAACAGGGAATGGAATTTCCTCCACATGCCAGAGGTGCCACAGAACAGTCAAGTAACTCAATCAAGTCCCACAGTAGGAAACAGTGAAACTGGAATCCAATCCCAGGCAGCTCTAACAGAAACACCCATAAAACACTAGGTGGGGTGAAACCTCCTCATGGATGCAAGCAGTAATAATACTTCCAGCAAATCTGGCTATTTTCTTAGCAATATAGGCAAGTTTTCCCTTAAAATATCATGTCACAGACACTTAGGACCTTGTAGCCAAAATATACTTACAAATTATTAAAAAGCAGGGAATAATTAAGATTATTCAGACTACATGGCACCCACTTTTACAAACCCTTACTCAATGAAAAAGCTAACTAGCCACTGAGCAGCTATCAGATACAACCTTTACTTCTCAAAAAGGAGGAGGTTTGAAGACAGGAGAAGGATGAGGTTAAAACAGAATAAATGTGCTATGCATCCTGCACCTCTGGGTTGATAAAGGTAAGGGTTTTGGCAAACTAATCAACATATGTTGGCAGGTCCAGAAGTTGTCCTGTCTGAGGTCTACACCAAGAATTGAGATATATGAGCAAAATTCCTAAAAATGGAACATGATTTATCAAATGTAAGCCCAATAAATGTTGATATAAATTGTAATAAGCCAGGCATGGTGGTGCACGCCAGTAATCCCAGCATTCAGGAGGCTGAGGGAGGAGGATCACTGTGAGTTTGAGGCCAGCTTGCACTATATATCAAGACCCTGTCTCAAAATAAATAAATTCGTTAATTATAATAATCAAGCCAAGTGTGGTGGCACAGTCCTGTAATCCCACTGCTTTGGGGGTCTGAAGCAAGAGGATCACAAATTTGAGCCTGGCCTGGGCAACTCAGCAATTTAGGGAGACCTTGTCTCAAAATAAAACAAATTTAAAAAGGGCTGGGGCGTGTAGCTCAGTGCAAAGAACCTGAGTCCAATTACTACTGTAAAATAAGAAAAAAAGGGAAGGAGTAAGGAAAGGTGGAAAATGAAGTCACATCTATATAATGCCATATTGCCACAAGCTCTATGACAGCACAGTTACACAGCACTTGGACATATAGCTACAGCAGAAAGATCTGTTGTTAACAAAGATAAATTACTCAAATAAGGGACATATTTTATGTTTAGTGTAATATGAATGTGAAGTATATTTTATGTCAATATAATTCTCTGAACATAATCCATCCTGAATATTATACCATTTTACTTTCTGTTAACTCTACAATTAATAACTACACACAACACTTTTATAAATCTCCACAAATATTCAAGGGAAGCATCAACACTGTTGTCTTTAAAATGAGAAAACAAAGGCTACAAGGATCAACTGTCAGCCCAGACACTATTTTGTGTCTTTTAGATGTACAAAGCTCACAAAGCTAGAGACTGGCTGGGCAAGGATGTAACCTCATTAGGATGAACATGAAAACCTGTATTTTTTAAAAATGTAAATCATTACAGCTCCCCAAATGCAACATGCTCCACATTCCGCTAGACCTGCCAGACGTTCCTGCACCCCCCGCTACCAGCTCAGCACAGCCCGCCTTCCTCAGCAAGGGCGGGCAATTCCCTTGGAGGGCTCATCGCTCAGCTGCCCTTCTTGTTTCACTCTGTGCTGCTCGAAGGCGAGGATGTGATGCTGTTCACCTCCGCAACTCCACAGGGCCTGGTCCACAGCAAGCACACAGTGAATGTTTAATAAGTGAGCAGCAAGTGACAAAGCAACTCTGTAGTCCAGGAAGCTTACGTGTAGTCCCTTTAACCTACCATTACCCTGACAGGGGACTCAGGATCACTGAACATCAACTTCACGTTAGGAGTAATGGCAGAGCTGGCATGGTGGTGCACACCTGCAGTCCCAGTACTCGGGATGCTGAGTAAAGAGGATCGATGGGAGTTCAAAGTCAGCCTGAATTACATAGGGAGACTCTCTCTCAAAAAACCCAAAGAAACAAAATGAAATAGAGTAACAGGCAGAGCAAACGGACAGGTTGAGGAGAAGAGGTTAGGTATCTGTAAACCTGTCCATGCTAGCCATTGCTGATGCTAATTCAGAGGGTCGGGGGTTTCTTACTTAAAATATTGTTCTCTTTTTCAGCGAACTAAGTGGAAAACATTACACATTCTTAAGTTTTCTCTTACCAAACCAGTTTTTTACAGTGTTTCTTTTAGATGTACAAATGTCCTATTTGTTATAAAGCATGCTGAGTGCATAAAAACTTTGCAAAATTTAAGACATTCTCTAGAATCTCATAAAGTGAGATCAAGTATATTTAAGTGGAAAAAGAATCCAGGGACAAATGTAGTACTTTTAGCTGGGCATGGCAGTACATGCTTTTTTTTTTGGTACCAGGAATCAAACTCAGGACCTTGTACTTGCCAGGCAGGCACTTGTGCCGTGGACTTACATCCCCAGCCACAAATACAGTCTCTCAACTTTGTTTCTCTATAGTCTCCTATTCATAGTATAATATATTAATTTTATCTTTGAAAAGTGGCCAAATAAAATAAACAATCCACTGCAAAAGGCCAGCAAACAAGCTGGGTGTAGTGGTACATGCTTTTAGTTCAAGCTCCTAGGAGGCTGAGGAGGGAAGACTGCTATCAATTTAGGGCCAGCCTGGGTTGCACAGTGAGCTAAAGGCCAGCCTGAAGAACACAGTAAGACCTTATCTCACACACACACACACACACACACACACACACACACACACACACAAAAACGCAAGCAAACAAACCTAAAAGGTAAGTTAAATAAAAGATCAAAGGAAAAACACAAACGAAAAAGAGAAGACAGAGCTCAAAAAGAGTGGAGGGAAAAAACCTTCACGACTGATGGATGGGTTTTCTCCTGGTTGCAGGTGAGAATAGCAAAGATGCTGCCTATCCTCAAATCAAAACCCAGAAAATACTTACCTGTGTTTTGTGCAGCAGTTGCATAGGAAAACAGAAATAACCTTTTAAGTAGCTTAGGAGCCTGGGTATGATGAATGATCCCACTGACAATCTAGGAAAGAGCAGATCAGTGGATGCTTTCATTATGCTTTCGACAGATAAAGACAGCAGCTGGGCTGGGGATATTGCTCTGTGGCATAAACACCTGCCTGGCAAGTGCAAGGTCCTGAGTTCAATCCTCAGTACCCCCCCCCAAAAAAAGATAAAGCCAGCAAGTTCCCAGTCATGCAAGGGCGCTCTGAAGACAGCACAGCAACCCCCGTTAGGTCTGGATCTATGACGGAGATCTTGAAATCAAGCTAGACTGAAAGAACACTTTTGCTAGGCTAAGAGATCTGAAGTTCTAGGGAAAACTTTATATAAACTAATTTCTTAAAAACAACCTGATATGTGACAGACTTACAGCTGATATTAGATAATAACCAAGACATTTAGCCACCTATCTGTGGCTTTTAGTATATGGGTGATTCATACTCTGGTTTCTCTTCAGATCGCATAAATCTTTCGTATATGGGTGATTCAGGAAATTCAGTGTTAGGGTTGGTACACTCTGTCAACTTGGGGAATCTAGAGGTTTGGCTGAGTGACTCAGCACGAAGCCAGGGCACTTACTTTATATACATACTGAGCCTGTGGAAGAGGAGGGCATGGAAATTATGTGAGAGCTACACACCCCCTGGGTGGAGGTAGGTGGTTTACAATGTAAGGGAAGGAAAGAGGCTGCTTGTCGCCATTCCTCCCTTTTGCTCTGGTTGTTTTTGTTGTGTTCTGCCGCCATGAACATTTGCCCTCTGTCCTGTACCACTCTGCCTCAGAACCAGCCAAGTATGGACTGAGACCTCCACAAACTATAAGCTAAATAAACCTTTCTTTCCTTCATTTTGGGTGTTGGGTATTTTGTCTCAGCAATGAGAGAAAAGTAACCAAGATATTCAGTCTATAGCTGGGCACTGTGGTGCACCCTATAATCCCAGCACTCGGGAGGTTGAGGCAGGAGGATGATTGAGAATTGGAGACCAGCCTGGGCTACAAAGTGAGCTCAAGGCCAGCCTGAACTGCATAGAGGAATTCTGTCTCAAAAAGACAAAAAACCAGTCTACTGTGCTTTCTGTTTGCCTACTATGTTAAAGAATATTTAGACAAACAACTAAAACCATTGTTCAAAATTAAGTAACTGCCTTCTCAGAAAATTTTCTCTGTCTATATCAGTCTTCAAACTCAGAATAGACACTGGAGTCATGTTCATTATTCTAATAGAACTATCAGACACATGAAAGAAAATTAAGGCATTACCTGTAAATTTACATATTTCACTGTAAAGAAGACAATATGCATATATTGGCCACCTGCTAGGTTTCCCCTAATAATTTACCTTGAGGGGCAAATAATTATCTTAGTAAAAGATAAATCTCTTTTTTTTTTTTTGAGATAAAGCCTTGCTATTTAGTTCAGACTGGCCTTGAAGTCACTACCATATATAGTCCAGACTAGCCTCAATCCTCCTGCCTCAGCCTCCTGACTGGTTGGATTACAGGCAGGCACCACCACAACTGGTTGAGAAATTCTGAAGTTATCTGAATGTTAAATTCATACAGCTATTTTCTGAGTTCATCCAGTTACAGACCTCAGCTGGCTGTGGCAGTCCAGGGTGACTGTTTACATGGCCTCCAAAGGCACACATGTAACTTGGCTTTGCTCACCTGTCCCATGTGCCACCTCCTTCTGTGGACAATCACTACCTCTCAGTAGTAAACTCATTTATTCCGAAGAGGTGGAAGTCAGCACTCTGTTTTGGGGGCTGTCAGAAATGGGGAGGCAGGCTAACTTGAGCTATCACATCTTTCTCTTTCACATTCTCATCAAACAATAGGGGATCATAATCAATTTCACCTTCACACAGCAAAAGGCTTCCTTCTACCTTCAGGCAATGTGAGCAAACCCTGCAGTCAATGGGGAAACCCTGATGGATAATAAAACCCCAAACACATGCAACTAGTTACCCTTTTGACTTCCTCTTCTTTTGTGTACCTCAGGCAAAAGTGGAACACTCGGAGGTCTTTGCAGTGGATGATGAGTTTCTCAGGGTATTTCTTCAGTTGTCCAAAGAGAGTTTTTTTTTTCTCATCAAACACTACAGATTGATAATGAAATCATGGAGAGAAGTTATGTTACACAGAAGTAATGCTAAAGAAACAAAGCAGACTACTAACTTCTAAGGGCAGAAGCCCTGGCTCCTCAAGAGAAGTCAGGGTCCTTCACTCCTCTGCAGTAAGCATGCAATTCAAACACACTGGCCACTGTCTGCAGAAAGGACTTCAATGGCCTAAAGAAAATCCAGCTCCAAAAGCTGAGATAAAGAAGGGTGGAAGGGACAGGGCTAGGGACATGCTTTTATGCTAGTCAACTCCTAGGTTTATAGCTAGGGATCCTCCAGACACTTCACTGCTTGTCCCAAAGCTTGGATCCAACTCAGCACCTACTGCTGTTGAAAAAATAATAAATGGCTACTGAATGAATTTTTAAAATGCCCTGAACACAAAAATGGGGAAGAGAAACAGAAAGAAGCTTCGAAGGACAGGCTTGTTTCATCAGCAATGAAGACATCCTAATATGAACACAACAGACCTTTACAGACCACCCTTTAAAGTCCAGCCACACAGCTACCACAGGTGGCAAATAGTCTGATCGACATCTAATGCAGGATGAGCTTGTGTGGAGCATTAGAACAAGTTGCAAGTTCAAGCTAGAACTCCTCCAACTAAGCAACCCCAAGTGAGCTACTTCTCATTTCAATGCTACCCATAAAATGGACTTAAACAGCCCATTTTAATAAACTATAAAAGGTCACAAGAACATTTTCATTTGCTATACGTTCCAAAAATGGCAACCACCCCAGGGAAAAGAGATACTTACCTCCATAAATCTGATCAACACAGTGGAGGGTAATGTCATTTTCTCCTATAACCTTATTCTTAAACTGAGATTCCTAAAAGATTCAAAAGAAAACAACTGTGGCTCCTTTTTAGGCTCTGTTAGACATTTACAAGGAGAGCAAATTATCGCTTTGTACTTGCACGCCAACATAAATTGGGAAATGCACCCACAGATCCCTATGAAAGGGAACACTGAGAATGTGCAAAGAGCTTACGAGCACTGATATTTCAAAGCTGCGCAGATGCCATTTCTGGGTTGTTCCTAGGCAGGCCCACCATGCCACCAAGCCAAATCACTCTGACGAGTGTGAGGAAGTGACATGCAGCCTAACGTTTCTTCATACAAATCCAAAGAGGTGACTGACAGAGCTGCCAGAGGCCAGCTTTGGGAAGAAAACACGGGATGATTCAAGTCTCCGCAAGGACTCGGAGGCAAGCCGCGACAGTTGCGGCAGCCCAGCAGGCCAGACAGCGAAGCAGCAGCGACAGAGCTGGGCTGGGAAGCTTGGGGGCCAGGACAGCAGGCACACCGTGCATGACAGAGGGCCGGGGCTGCCATAATCTCCAGGGCTCTCTCTCGGTATGGGCCATTCTCTCCTTCAACTGCTCACTCAAGAGCAGGCACAGCTCTCACAAGGGTACTACTACCGGGCTCAGATTAAACAGAGAGTAAGTAAACCCGATTTCCAGGGTCACCCTGGCCATCAGTTATATTACCAAAGAGGATATCAGGACAGAGAAAACATGGGAACAGCAACCAGCATGTTGAAAGGTACTGTTCCAGTGGGTGTTTTATACTGTGCTGAAACAGGAGAAATGAGACAAAGTTCATAGTGTCAGCCCATGAGGTCAAACGCCAGCCAGCATCATGCGGCACAGGAGGGAAATTTCTGAACCGTCCTGCAGCTGACAGATGGCTTCTGCCTTTTGTACTTATATGCTGAGGGGAGAGAGATGGAGGAACTGCGTTGGGGAAAAACAACAGCGACAAAGCCACAGCTACACCGTTTCCTCCAAACTCGGCCAAATCCAGCTCACACGTACACCATTATCCAATGCAGATTCATCATCGCTCAAAAAGGCAATCTTAAAGTCTGTGCAGACGAGTCTCCCATAGACGCCGCGCTGACAGGAATCTTCCTGCACATACTTCAGGACTGTGCTGGCTTCACAAAGCAGCTGCTCACCTGGTGGAAACCAAAACAAGTCCTCCTTAATTCCTCAGGGAACACAGTGCACAAACATCAAGGTCTTCCCTTGCTCTATTTACCTAAGAACACACACAACACAACATTTCAGAACGTGCCGCTTTTCAGGGTGGCATGAGCTGCAAAAGAGATAAGATGAAGGAGAGAGGGGAAAGAAAACTAGTTCAGAGACACCTTCATGCAGGGATTTACCTTCTCACTCTAAATACAGTAATGGAAATTTCCAAATAGGTGGCAATGATCTCAGCTGCACAGGCACAGATCCTCATGTTTTTAGGACTTTGACCCAAGCTGTTCCAGGGCAGCAATACCTTAAATAAGCAAAGCTCCCACAGATCCCACCCCGTCTTCCTGTGTCAGTTCTAGGGCTTCCAGGCAGCTTCCTCTGATACAAGAGGTGCTGCAGTCTTTCACAGCAAGACCGCCTCATTCTGGCTGCACACTGAGACGATGAGAGGAAAAAGGAGGTCAGACGGGGCTGGGGATATAGCTCAGTGGAATAAGCGCTTGCCTAGCAAGCGCAAGGTCCTGAGTTCGATCCCCAGTACCGCAAAAAAAAAAAAAAAAAAAAACTAGAAAAAGGAGGTCAGAGGTTAGTAGGAAAAACTTTCCTTTCTTCATTGACAGTATTTCCTTTCAATGTGTCACCTTTCCTGCCCCATCTGTAGGTGGCCAGCCCACACGAGAAGCTCCTGGACATACAGTATACTTCTTTCTACTGTCAAAAAAAATTAAGACTGGAGACAGATAAGCATTCTCTGCTCCCTGAAAGCAAAGTAGCTTATGATGGGGGCATGTCTGGGTTAGGGCAGGAAAAACAGAAGGACAATGGGAAATGAAAAACTAAGTGTGAATACTATGAAACAAAAAAAGAAAAGGAATTTTCTTCTCATCTAATAGATAACATCTTTCCCTCAGGATTTCTCTATCTTTAAATTTACTTAGCTAAGGTGGCCATGACGGTACATACCTGTAATCCCAGCACTCTGAGAGACTGAGGCAGGAGGCGAAGAAAGCAAAGAAAAAACAAGAGAGAGAGAGAGACAGAGAGATGGGGGGGGAGGGAAGGAAGGAAGGAAGGAAGGAAGGAAGGAAGGAAGG